>JAVQKC010047308.1:0-18367 GCA_036025475.1 Philypnodon macrostomus | reverse complement strand
TCTTCATGATATGTACCTGTGTGCAACAGTTGAAAAAGATCCAGCAAAGACTTTTTGAGTTATTGCGTTCACAGTTTTGGCCTGTAATTAATTAATTACTTAATTAATATTCATCGTAGAAGTCTTTGCACCTGTGTGCAAATGTTGAAACTGATCCGGCAATTCCGCTAGGATCTGCAGACGCGGATGCAGACGAACACTGACGTGATTCCATAATATCACGCTATTTTCGCCGATATAATGATGGTCCAATGTCACAACACAGTACAGATAGAACAGTTATCAAAGTTTTCGACTCAGCAACTAAAGCATTTCAGTCCCCTCTGCTCTGTAGAATATCATGTCAGAATATCACGTCAGAATATCACGTCAGAATATCATGTCAGCCCACACTTTCAAATGCACAAACCAGATGTTTTTGAGAAAGAATGAAACTTCAGACAAACCTTTATGCATCATTACATTCAGTATTTTACTTAAGCCCGTCACCTGACAGACTTGCTGACAGAGTAAGCAATTGAAGGTCAAATTTAAATGACAAATCATGCTAATGAAAGACATACTATGTACATTATGCAATATTTTACTCATACAGGCCTTTTTTTTTTTTTTTTAAGGTTTCTATATCCCACAGTTTCTATTAAAAGTGAATTACAATGTGTCAGTAGCACAGACCTGGGCCCTCACACCATTGACTTCCTCCCTAATTTGGAGTTCCCTGTGGCTGCACATAGACCGAGGTCAAAAGAACATACAGCAGCAGGACTGACAGATTGTATTCTTGTCTAAATCTCCTATCAAAACAATTCATGACTCCTTTGATCCTTTTCAAAACTAGACCCCACTGCGTTGGGCCGACAACTGTGTTTCGGAGCAAAAACTTACAATAGCTACAATACCTACAATAGAGCCAAGGCTACTGTGCTGGAAAATGTATTTAATTGGTTTTGCTTTTTTGCTGCATATGGGCCCTGTAAATCATGTGCTTTATACCTCCGGCCGGGGGTTCACCACCTCAGCACTGGGTGGGAGGACATGATGGGAAAAACATGCCGGGATTTCACTTTAGTAGGTCAGAAAGTGGGGAAGAAAAGAAAGAAAAATGGCAAAGACAATAACAAAGGTTAGGAGAGTCTACTGTGGATGAAAGGGGGAGATGGACATAGCAGGGGGTAAAATATTGAACTACAAAGAGAATATAAATTAAACAGAGCACTATAAAGACATAAAACTAGAAAGGTCCAATAATATTAGTCTCCCCCCTTTATAATGTTTTCACCAAGCAGCAGGGGTAATACTAAATCCACTCTAAATTTGAAACATGATCTTTATAAATGAGAAGTGCGTTTTACATTCAAACTGCTAATGAATCTCGTGCACCGCTGGAATTTGCACAAAGCAAAATTTAGTAGCTGCATTTTAAACTATTTCCTGATACAAGATGGCTCATATTTGATTTATTATGTCAAAATGCTGCCAATTAAGAATGTCTAATATAACTTGAGAAGTTCCTCCTTCTTATGACCCTGACTGCCATAAGGAGTAGCCTTTAACTTTTGTCTTTAACTTGACTACTGCGTATGCAGGTGCCAGTTTCAAAGAATGACTTAGAGGGAGCAAGAACAGCTGACTCAGCAGCGTTGATTTCCTAACAGTGAATTTATACGTGTTGTGTTTTAATACTCTGTGGTCACTTAATACTCTGGACTGGGCCTGTTCATCCATATTTCATCAATATAAACTACCTTTGTCTCGACATCTAATATTTGCTTGTCTAAATGTGGTGGGCTTTGATGATTGATGGCACATGCAGTCGGTGTAGTCAGTTACAATACCCGTAGTCTGTTTCTGTGGAGTCAACAGGGCAGTGCAGTGAAGGGGTCATTGCGGCAACTAATAAAACTGAAAAGAGTATTTGAGTAAAATGTTTTAGAAACATCTAAATCCAGTCACTTTATCTTCAAATCTATACATTAGGTTAGTAGGTTCTTCCAAGTATGCTATTTCAGTATAATGATGTGTGAGTTTGTGGAACTAAACTAGGCCATTCTACTATCTAGATCCAAACTGTGGTACAGGTACCAATGGTGACAATTGGGCCCTTTCTACTCAGGAGTCTTTTGCTGTTCAAATTGTATAATTGAATTATACCTTGTTTAGACCTGCTTAATTCCTGATAAATATAGGTTTAGACCTGGTGAAGTCCTGCCTGTCTTGATTCTGTCCTGGTTTTATCCACCTTCTGGTAAAGATTAGTTAAATAATAAAATGTTAAATTCTGTTTTAGTCCTGGTTCAGTCCCAAAAATGGTACTTGGACATATACATAGTTTGAGAAGTGGTACTTGGTGTGAAATGTTTCAGAGCCACAATGTCAATCTTAGGATACTGTAACAATCATGACTCCAAAAACTGAGCCAAATTCACACTAAAAATAAAGGATTCCCTGCAAGCATCCACACTTTTCTTGCCTAAAACATTTGCTACTGTATGTATATAAAGCCACCTGTGAGCAGGTAAGGACAGGATGTGTTTCACTTCAACAACAAAAGAATGACAAATAGTGTGGGTTGATGGAAACCAATAGTGGCCTGCTGTCTCTGACAACCTACAGCTACCATTACAAGAATGTGTATATAGCTACGTCCATAATGTGACCTCAAAAGTGTAAATGAATGCACTTGAGCAGATTGCTCCCACACACAAGGAAATTATTCTCAGAAATCAGTGGTGATTATTGAACAAGACCCTGGGGACACACTCAATACAGTCAAGACACTTAATACCAAGACCAGGTGCACTCATGCGTCTTTTAGTCTTAAGAATGAAAAATACAGTATATACTGTATATTAAGGTAAATGAGAATACTTTTTAAAGAAAATATCCATCTGCAAGATAGGGTTATAATATAATATAATATAATATAATATATAATGTATGTGAATATATTAAGTGGGTTAACCAGTGATATACATAACAACTTAAATCTTGGACAAATCATATAAGTAGACACAAGTTGACCGTATATATATCCTGTCACCATAACAACTATGGCCTTTAACCTAACATCAACAAAAGTTATTTTGTTTACAGGCTATCCCCAATTAGGTTGACATATGTTGTCAGTGGCCTTCAGTTTCTGGACATTAACTTAAGAGAGAAAACCCCATCACTGGAATTGTGTTCAGTCTTCTTACTTTCTGTTAGAGAGTTCAGTGATGCAACTTAGTTCATACAAAACAATTATGCAATAAAATGCTGTGCTTGTACATAAACAGCAGAGCTATGTGTCAGAAATTAAAGACATCATGCATTAAATGTTTAACTGCTTTACTCCTGATTCTGACTAGATTACTAAAGGTTTGCATTTGTAGCAGAAAATTACTTGCACATGGTCATGGATGTGATATATAAACTCTTTAACAGTTGTGTGCACAGTAGAGCTCTTCACACATCCACACGGTCAGCTCCTGCCACAGCGGTGACACGTGCCACTCCAACCTCCTCTGGACAGAAGCACATGCAGTGCTCACTAACCTATATTCCAATACTTTCCCTAGACCCTTAAGTATTTATTACTTTCCTTCCCCACATATTTTTTGGACACTGTCCTACAAAAATACATTTGTTTTTTCATCATACACTGGAAATTTCAAGCAAAATGGTCCAGTGTCCCTGTAAAGAGCTTTGAGAATGATGAAAGATGTAGCCAGTGTCAGCTTCTGTTCTCTACCAAAACTGTAGGTAAATTGAATCTGAAAAAGAATGAGTTGTCAGTTATAATGGAGGAAGTGTCTGGGGAGAGGCATGTTGTAGCAGAAAATGGTCATTGTCATATTTAGGTAAATCTAAGTCTAAGTCTGAGTGTGTAAATGACCGTTAGCAATATGGAATTAAACAGCAACTATCCACCTCAACTATAGTAAAGCACTGTTCAGTCCATGTGCCTCAGCTTGCTTATGAGTTATTTTTCCTTTTTAAAGGTCACTGACTATAAACAGTCCAGTAAGGTGAGAGAAGTCGTGTGAAGGTAAACAGTCTATGTGTGTATAGGTGTGCAGGATTGTGTTTGTAAGAAACGTGACCATGTGGAAATCATTAGATGTGGGCTGATTCAGCTTGGTGCCTCTTTGTGTATTTGCACGCATGTGTGGAGTGTTGAGAGCCACCTCCAGGTTCAGTATGCCAAGCCCCACACCTCCAGCCTCAACACATACAGCCTCTGTGTAACCTGACTGAGGCAAGGACAACACAGAGAAGAAAACAGCAGATGTTATCAGCCTTCACATAGTTACAAGCTCATGTATACCCTATATATGCAATTAAGGGAGAACGTTTATGCAACCCTGTAGCAATTAAAAAAGGGTATCATGTAATTGTGTTTAAATCAATCAAATCAACTGACTTTGTTTCAAGTAAGGACAAAGTACAACTGATGTTGATGTATTATTGAGCTAATGAGTGATATTTGGCTCCACAGTGCTCTGCTGTGAAATTAAGCTGGCCCCTGAAGCGTACCAGACTCCTGGCTGTGCACATGAGGCTGCTTAATGCATTAAGCAGTTAACAGGCTACTTAGAAAGAATAGGACTGGCAGGAGGAATGACTGCCAAAGGGCAGAAAGGTGGAGCAAAAACACTAATGAACAGATATTGAGAGTAAGTTAAAGAGAAGAGAGAGGGGAGTATTGAGTGTAGCGGGAGGGAGTGAGATGGAAGTCCTGAAAGCATAAATAGGCCACACAGCGTCTGGATCGTCGCAGTCACTGTTCCAGACAGCCACACTGAGCACTGCCCTCCGCTCCTCACCTGCTCCCTGCTTCATCTGCTGCAGCGCTTCAATCTTCCAGCTTCAAACAAGTGAGTTATTTCTGCATCACTACATATGCTGCATGACACTGGATTTATGCATTCAAAGTTACTGCTAGTAATTTGTGCATACTGTATTTATGTCATAAGATGTTAACTGGAAGACTCCACATTACAAATCCCTTTAAAAGATGCACCTTTTTCACTGGCTTTTAACAGAGGCCAAGCTGGATCATTTTTAGTTTCTTATGTAATAATGTCTTAGTATTTAGTTTTTAGCTTTTTTTATTACTTGTTTTTTCTGCTTTAATTATTTTATAGCACATCAGTTGTTAAATGTGCTTTATGAATAAACTTGAACTTTAGACTGGTGCAATAACTAGGTCTAAATAAAAAACAGACTATTTCCAGCATGGTCTACACTAGAACACTGGAAAACTGTCACAAGATGATTTTCCCCTCTGACTCATAGCACGGCATCTGCTCTGCTGCAGTGATTAACAAACATGAAGTCCAAACAACAAATCTTTGTCTTGTTTTTCAGTGAAATAAGCCTTTCTCTGTTGTCTCATTGCCAATTTTAGGTCTTACGTCTCTTCCTTACTCTTCGACTATGGACCCAACAAGTATCCCTCTCTTTTGCTCTGAGCCAGTTTATCACTTCATCTTGATGCTGATAACACTGGGCCACGGGGTTCTTTTGATGCCTGTTCCTACTGATGTACCCATGTGCACCGCCTCCGAAACAGCCCAGTACAGCCTTACCTTCACTGGCAAGTGGAGTCAAGCAGCTTTCCCCAAGCAATATCCTGTCTACCGCCCTCCTGCACAGTGGTCAAACCTCATTGGTGAGTGCACAAGAAGCCTTTTATACAGCATCCTGATCAACCACAAAAATGTTTCTCATCTTTATTTATCTGCTTCTAGGGGTGACCCACAGCTCTGACTACCACATGTGGCAGAGTAATGAGTTTGCCAGTAACGGAGTAAGAGAGTTCAGTGAGAAAGGAGAGGCCTGGACGCTCATGAAGGAAGTTGAGCAGGCAGGAGAACGCATCCAAAGTGTTTATGGGATCCTCTCTGCTCCTGCTGTTGTGGGAGGCACGGGTCATATGAGCACTGAGTTTGAGGTTGTTGCCAGGCAATCCTATGTAAGTCTTTTAATATTACAGAGTCATCCCAAACTTTCTTCATGATACTGTTGATATAACTACAAAGTGTTCTTTCCATCTCTTTCTTTTGCATACACAGCTGTCACTGATTGTGCACATCGTCCCGAGTCCTGACTGGTTTGTGGGCGTAGACAGCATTAACCTTTGTGAAGGAGACCACTGGAGGGACAATGTGTTACTGGAGCTTTATCCCTATGATGCAGGAACGGACAGCGGCTTCACCTTCTCTTCCCCCAATTTTGAAACCGTCCCACAAGATAAAATCACAGAGGTTAGATTTACCCATTAATAGCCCATTAATATCTGAGTAGAGAAAACTAATATTTTGTCTCTTGAATAGATTACCTCATCCTTCCCAAGCCATCCTGCCAACTCATTTTACTATCCTCGCCTGAAGCACCTGCCGCCTATCGCCAAAATAACACTGACTAAGATGAAGAAAACCAATCAGATCATCAGTCTGCCAATGGAGCCCACCCAGTCCAACCAACTGCCAATTGGAAATGAGATCGAGGAGACGCTTATAAGTAAGTTGGGAGACAAAGCAAAAAACTATCACTAAAAAAGAATCACTGTAATGAAAGGTAGACTATAGTACGTCTGTGGTGTGCACTGGCTAGCTCAGAAGAAAGCTTTTGGCAACTATTACAGAAAAAGGCCATCCACAGATTCGAAGTTCCTCAGAATTCAGAGTTTAGGGCATCAGAAAACGCCAACAGAACATCTGGTGCTATGGAAAAGAGGAACTTAATCCTAATTTTTAACAGTAGGTCCCAGGTTGTTAACATTTAAAATGAGCACACAGGGTGAGAAAAGATACAGCATAAATGCAAAGGGGAAGTGAAAATGGGCTAAAGAGTTACTGTCAAAATGAAAAAGAATAGCTCATTTAATGTAATCATGATGGTGAACATTGTGTCGTATAAGCCAGGCTTTCAGGAGAGCTCTTTTCAAGTTCACAGATATAAATCCGTTTCCTAGACAACGTGCATCAACAAACAGCTCAAAAGGGCCAATATTTGTTGAGGTTTCTTGTTTTGGTTCCTGAACAGGTTCCAAGCTCCCTCCCAGCTCCATCTCCATTTCTTACAAATACATTGATTTATCTTTTCTCTATCTATTCTCTTTGATTTTATACACTTAAACCTGAATCAACAAGTTGCTATGTGAGAGCTATGCCAAATAAAATAATATTTGCGTATATCAAATAGTAATCTAAATGCTTTTGTGTGTACATCCATAAAGACAGTTTAGACTAGGCTACATGTTCTACCTCGGCATCTGTCTACCCATGCAGCCTCCACCTCCTGTCTTCTGTTATTCTAATCTGTAGTCTGGGATACAGATAAGCTGTTTGCAACAGGGATGGCTCAGGTAGTTGGCCAAGTAAATCACTTCTAAAACCGACAAAAGAAAGCAGAATGTCACACAAGTCTTATGGGGTCATGGGTTCACAATCTTAAGAAAATAAGTTATGAAAAGTTCAATAGAAGTCTAACAATAAATTTAGCATGGTATAAGAACAGAACATTGCATAATATAGGTTCACAGAAGCTATGTACCAACCAGCTAAGACTGTACATCTGTATGTGTTTGTTTGCAGATACCCCTCTGGACTGTGAGGTATCAGTGTGGTCTCCCTGGGGCTTGTGTAAAGGCAAGTGTGGAGACTCAGGTGTACAGCACCGCACACGCTACATCCTTATGCACCCAGCTAACAACGGAGCAGCCTGCCCTCTGCTGGAGGAGGAGAGGAAGTGTTCCCCGGACAACTGCTTATGACTAGGCCAGGAAAAGGGGGACAAAGAAGAGAGGAAGACCAAGAGAAAGAAGAAGGACAGAAAGTCCAGGAGAGGTAGAAAAAGACAAAGACAGAGCAACAGTAAAAGGTCTGTTGAAGAATAAACACGATATCTGTTTCTCATGGGTCACTAAGGTGATGTCTGAGATAACTTGAGACAGGTAGATCTGCAGTTCAGTCCTGAGAGGTGTAGTTTAGCCCAGTTGCCATAGGCGCCAATTCAGTTTTGACACATTTCTATCACAACATTTGTACATGACTTTTGACTTTGCCATTTTGATAAATTACCTCAATAGTATTTTACAAAAGTATGTAATTAAAGATTACTATCACATAATGTACAGAAGTACTGCATAATGACATGGTGACAAAATGACACCCGTTTACTTCATTCTTAAGCCACATGTTTAATGAACTTCTGTTATTGCCCAATCATAATTATATACTGTTACACTTTTGCCTTTCTTCACCAAGAGGTGGTGGTCATTTTAAAAACAAAAATATATATTTATTGACAGATTCTTTTTTTTACCTGTTGTGTACAGTTTTGTGTTGTATATAAAATAAAAGGATTCAAAACATAAGGAAGTGACTGTTTGTATAGATAAAGATTAAAAATATCCATGATTTTCATATTATATCCACCTGCAGTACTTGCTTTAGACCACATACTGTAGTCTACAGGACATCTGGCCTTACTCACACTCGAGGGTTTGAAGTCATATTACTGATGGTGAGTGCAAAGAAACCACTCTCATCTTACTGACCCTCACTTAAGCCTCCGTATTGACCAAGATTTGCTCTGATGAAGTGTGGGCCATAAAATGGATAAAGCTGTTCACCAGCTATTTCAAATGATTCCCCAACTTTTGATTTACAGCACAACCAATAAAGCTGTTTTTTAAGGTTTTTGAGAAATTTTAGAGAAAGTCCTTAGTTTTATCTGGCATACATGCTTCTTATGCTATTTTATATGGACAGTGGGCTTTGATTGTTTCCTGTCTTTTAGCTCAGATTTTGGCACAAAAGCTTTTATTACTGGATCATTGCAAAGGCAATCGTGTAACTTAGTCACATTTTGCAATATAATTAGGTCCACAATAAAGATAAAGGAGTACAATGATTCCATCTGAAAATGACAAATTATTACTTCTGTGTTTTAATTAAATTATTATTAATAATTTTACTAGTGCACAACATATTGATTTTGCATTTAAACCATGTGGACCAAGAGAGATATCTGATATTTCTGACATTCACATTGAAGGATGACAACTTTTGCAGATGCAAAATTTGAGCAGAGAGTTCTCTTTATAAAGTGATTTCATCTCATCAAACTAGTATTGGCATGGATCTTAGTTTATGGTACTGCATCCACTGGGGCTAAGAAATGTAATAGTAGCTAGCACTTAAACTTGTCGTGAATGTGGTTGTGTTTAAACACAATAACAGTCAAAATCACATAGCATGTGTGACTGCACAGGCACTTTTAAACCAGTACATACTACAACCATTGTAAGTATAAAACACATTCTATATTTTGCAAGCACACTATATCTCTTATATAGACTCTTATTCCGGGGTGAATCTTTGTTCATAAAGATCACTGCAGCTTTGCTATTGGCCTTCAGATTAACCAGTGACAGCTTCAGCCGTTTTGACTCGTCATGCATTGCAGCATCTGCTAGATTCTCAAGCTGAAAACACAACTCACTTACTTATCTATTTTACAAAAACCTTTAAACTACATAGCCTGTTACTGTGGTGTGAATGAACAAAATGGCTTTGCGAGACTCTAGCTTCCTACTTTTGTGTTACCTGATGCTGGCATCGTCCATGTATTTTGATCTTGGAGAGCAGGAAGAAAAATGTATAATTGAGGAGATTCCTGAAGACATGCTTGTGACCGGTAAGTCCTGCAAGGAAAATAAGCTGCTGAGACCTTTAGTTTTCTACAATAATGAAATATATTCTCCATATTTGAAAACATTAGTGACGGCTAAATCATTTTTTTTTTTACCTTAAGGGTATTTCTTGTTGGAGCCTTGGGATCTGAAGGAGTTCTCTCATTCCCCTCACCTCGGGGTAACTGTGACAGTCAAAGACTCCAACTATGAGGTACTGGACAAACAAAACCTAGTTATTGTTAAGGTTACACATTAGTATACACATTAATAGATTTACCAGTGAAAACTCTATTTATTATTCTTTATCCTTTTTGAGGTTGTGATGTCAAAACGGTACAGTAAATTTGGGAAATTCACCTTCACTTCTCATGCCTCTGGCCAGCATTATCTGTGTTTCCAAACAAACTCAACGAGATTCTCAGTATTTGCAGGAGAGCGGCTGGTGAGCTCCCTAATTTAAAGTTTACACGTCAGGTCTATTATTCACTTGTGATACATAAATGTAATTTTGCTTGATGCAGAAACTACACTTGGATATTCAAATGGGTGAACACTCAATTGACAGAAACACTGATAAAACCAAAGACAAGTTGGACATTTTGGAAAACAGCCTCCGACATCTTATAGATCAAATGATGTACATCGCCAAGCAGCAGGAGTACCAGCGGGTGTGTGCGCATTTCATTTATATGTATTTATATTTAAAGGAATACGCACAATTATTTCAACTGGTGCATTCAATTGTGTTTGTTCCTCTTGCACTTTTTAGGAAAAAGAAGAAACGTTTCGTCAGATTAGTGAAGACACCAACAGCAAAGTCTTGTGGTGGGCGGTGGTCCAAACGTCCATCTTGCTGTCAGTGGGGTTCTGGCAAATGAAAAAACTCAAGGACTTCTTTATTTCTAAGAAATTAGTATAAAATGTATTTCTTTTGTAATGCTGCTCTATGTTCAACCCAGCAAAAGTTGTTGTTTTAAAATTGTATTTATACAAACTACACCAAACGTTTTGATTTGAAGGTAAGCTACATTTTAGTAATATAATTAAATTGGAAATATGGTGTTATAAAGTCTTACCCATTTGTGGAACGTTATTTGTTGTTTAAGCATTACATCAGTTTACATCCGTGATTGCACGCCTTTATTTTTACTAAACACTAATTGAATCTGTCTAGCCTAGCCATGGTCTAGCTGCAATGGTTGCAACCGACGTCAATTACGTGGCAGTTGATAAAACAAGGTATTTGCATAATAGAGATAGCTCTACGTTAACATCAAGTCTGGATGTTTATAAAATATCATTTGGAGACAATTTTAATAAGGTAAGATGAATCGTCAAATGGCCAGTTGATATAATTTACAGGCTGAGTGGAAAGTCTAAATAACGCTAGCTGATATAAAAATTTTGGTTTACTTTAGCGTGGGCTAAAATTTTGCGTTAGCTAGCTAATTGACTATAAAACTTATCGAGGTAACACAACGCATGAGTTGTTATTGTCAACTAACCCTTTAAAATACACCTAGCTGTCTGGGGGTAAAGTAATTCACTCACCCAGTTAGCGTTAACACTCTAACTACAATACCTCAAGTTTGGAATTGCCTAACCTACGGTCACGTTAGCATTAAGCTAACTGTATTTTCCTATAATTAAGTGGGAGTTATCTGATTTGTTGCAGGTGATTAAATGTCTTACTGGATCTGCTGCAACTCCTGCTTCCACTCTCCCGGCGCTGACCGTAAACTTGCTGTTACATCTTGTGGACATCTTATCTGCAATGTTTGTTATCAGAAAAGTAAGCGTTTAACATATATTTATATATGTTGCATCCATTGTCCGTTACTTTGGAAAAAAAAAACAAGTAAAGAGGGACATCTGCTGGATTGTTTCTATCACTGCATATTAGAAGTTTAGTAGATTATTTTTCTAACACTTTCTCTTGCCTCAGCCACACAAGGCACTTGTCTAATATGCAGTACAAAATGCCAAGTAGCTCCTCTCTCTGACAAAGTAAGAATCACATCATGTAGTTTCTCTTTTGTTAATATATTCTTATAATGTCTCAAAATGATACCACATACAATTACTTTCTATATAAACAATTTGGGGATTGTCGTTTCAGAGCAGCTCTGAGGTGAAAGCACTGTTTTCTGACATCAACAACATTGCAAGCAAATACTTCTCAGAAATCAGCAAGGTAATGGTCATGTTTTTATGGCCAACGATTATTTTTATCATATCTGTTCAGCTTATGCCACTTTCTTTATTTTCTTTAGGTTATTATGTTCCAAGCTAGACAACAAAAGAGACTACTAACATATTACCAGCAAAAGGTGACTTGTGACATGCTTGAGTTTAGTTTTGTGTTAATGCTCCCATAATTATTTTACTATGGCACGCCTAAACCTAAAATTGTCCTAATATTAGAATGACAAGCTTGAACAGGCATTAGTCAAGATGAAGCAAGAAATGCAAATACTGGTGAAGTAAGTTTTATTGATTTAGTTTTTATTTATTAATGAGAACAATTATGTTAATACGAAATGTGTTTGCATTGAAAGGAAGCTCAATGAGCAGAGTGACTACATCACAAAGTTGGAAAACTCTCTTCAACATAAAAGGTAAAGAAATCAATATGTCTGCATGTTATAATGATGATAATTAAACTTAAAATCTTGACTTAAAGGATCAACGATGGACCTTAAACATTTGTTTTATACATTTTACACACTATCACACACTAGGTGTCACTCTTGGCACACACTATTTTGTCCTTCATTACAAGGTACAATATTAGAAGATATATTTAATCCATTCATGCTACAACCAACATATAATATAAATATAATATCACATTATACCTTCATTTAATAATAAGCTATGACTAATTGTTTTTCCTACCTTTAACACTCTTTTAAATGGTCTTTTCTCAGTGCCAAAGCTTCATCCGTTAATCAGAACTATAGTTCTCATACTCTCCATGGACCTCAGCCTGGTAGTTCACTATTTTACATTACTAAATAAATGCTTTTTTTACAATAATAATTGATTGTTTACTTTCAGCCATGCAGTTCCCATTCGACTCTCCTCTGTCACTTTCACGTCACTCCACTTCTGCCAGTTTGTGAGTTTGTGACTTATTACACATTTCTTGCATTTATATTATTTTTTTATTTGCATTTCTACCTTGTCCCTCTCCTTCTGTATGTCTCAGACCCCATAAAAGTGAGAGTGTGTGTTGAAGGCACTGTACAAACAAGCTTTATCCTGGGTTCAGCCCAATGTCTTATGTTAGCTTTAGCTGTTGTATAGCTTTGCCATGCCCCGAAGCTGTCTATACACACCTGAAAAAGCCAGGCTTTGCTTTGGTTTAGTGAAAAAGCCTTATTGGGTTTTCAGAAAGCATTGACAGGATTGATTTAATGTGGCAAATATTGTTTTGGCCTCTATGACTTTACATCCAGTATATGTACAAAGTGAGACAGTAAAGATAATGTGAAGCATAAATATACCAATACCTTCAATACTAATTACTGTAATTTTTAGGGTGGTTGTGATTGATGATGTATTTATTTTATTATTCTTTTCTCATTTCAGTCGTTTTCAGACAACACCTGTTACACAAGAAATGTCCTTTGGTCACGTCCCAGGATGGAAGTCCCCCAGCTTCAAACTGCCATCGACCTTTAGACACCCTTCTCTGTCCTCTCTGGTCAACCTTCCTCCATAACAGCTTTTGCATGGTTCTCTTTTTAACGATTTAGAGACTGACCTTAATCCAACCTCTATCGCTTATTCGTTTGTGAAAATACTTGTCTTAAATCAATTAAAAGATGTGAAAAAAAACAACAACACTTGATTAATGTTGTTTTATTTTGGCTGAAAACTGCAAAACTAACACAATGAATGTCACCACACTGAGACAAAATGTATTTTTATATTACTGAATATATGGGAAGATCGTTAAACCGTGCTACAGTCTATAATTTATGCTCTGCTCTTCATGACTTTTTTACAGTAACAATGCCAGCGTTCATAAAATATAAAGGGAAATAAATAGTATATTGAAGTAGATGAATATTGGATTGGATGTACATTGAATTTGTAGTTAATGGTTTTATGAATGGATTTTATGAAGCTACTGATGACAGTAGTCTTCAGTGTAAGAAAAACAAAAACAAAATTAACTAAAATTGTGATCTTGGCTTAATAAAATCAACATCTATTTTCTCTTTTTTAAGTTTTTGATTTTGCCAATTTTTTTTACTAAACAGTTGCAAGTGAAGGCAAAGTGTATCTGTACAAGAACACGATATCACCTGAAGTCATCGCAGCAGTGCGAAAACTGCTGCTGAAATGTGGTGAGGCGGGTGGCGGGCCCACCTGATGTGTCCAGACAGGTAGATTCTCCTTTTGTCAAGTAGCATTTTACCTCTATTGTCTCCCCTTGTCAGCATGCTGAATTGTGTGTATTGAAATGGGCTCAGGTGTGACTGTGTGTGTGTTCTGGGTGTGCTCTCATTGCCAATCTCTGTGCTTCTGAGCGGGGGCGAGCATAAGCGGCTGGGGTATTGTACAGAGTCAGTAGGCCTGATCCTTCTTTGCGCTCCAGCGGGATTTAAAGCTGTTTCCTGTTTTTGAAGCATCCACTTAAAGAGAAATGGCAGACTGAGCTGTCCTGGTGTGACACACTGTCAAAACGATAATAATGCAAAAACACAAATACACACTGGCTACTTTTTAACAACACACACTATTTTGCAATGCACAATGATTTTTATTGCCTTTGCCTTATACACTCTCACTTTCTGTCACACTAAGACCCCAGCATGGCTCCAGGCTGTACAAATGAGGCCTGCCACTTCACAGAGCTAAGGAAAACTATTCTGATGTCAGTGCTAATTATTCAGCAGCATTCCCACAGCTTGTCTGTACCCTCCCTAGTTCCTAATTTTCCCTCTTCATCTCCATCTTTGTGTGTGTGTGTGTGTGTGTGTGTGTGTGTGCCTTTCTTAATCTGATCCAGATTTTACACTTTGTCAGTTTTGTACCTTTGGAGCAGTAAGTGTAATCCCCTTTGGGCAAGACGCAACATGAAGTAAATGATTTCACACAAGAGCTATTTGTCTTTCTGAGGTGCACTATAGGCTTTAAGTAGAGTCTACAGAGTGTTACCTATGACCTTCTCCACCTTTGCTTTTTAACACTTAAATTAAAACGACTAAAGTACACAAAATGAAGGATAACAATTACGATTGACTTGAAAACCACCATATATCTGTAAATCTGTTTTCGGTGTGTTAGTCATTAACCTAAAGTTGTGACCCCCAGTGGGGCAATAAATCTGGGAGGTTAGAGCATTTTTTTGCCTAATGGCATTTCCATGTTGTAGGAAAAGAGACGTTAACATTGTGATGCACACTAAGTAAGGAAGCACAATTAGTTGGTGTGTTGAGAGATTTAGGAATCAGTGGGCAAAACCACTTCCCTGTATTCCCTATAAAGGAACTCACAACATGACTAAACACAGAAGGAACCAATAAATAACCACTCAAAATATTATTATATCACAGAGGCTTCAGTTTGTAATTATCTTCACCTGGTTTACCTCTTCAGACCTGATTTGTCTTCAATCCTGCTTCAGTACAGTGTATTATCGGCAATAATTAATAAGGTTATCCCCAAAAAATAAAACAATGGTTTTACATTACACAAAAAGTCCATTTGAAACATTCTTTACACTGTGTCCCTAGTCTACGTTATGATAGCTGCATTGTGCATTCCTCTGCCTTGTGGAAAGGACTCTGGACCTTAGCTGGCACTGATAGGCATCAACAGGATCAACAGAGGGAGGTCATCTCCACAAACAGCCTTTTGGGAGTAAAAAGGATGCACACAAACAGATGAACCACATGCCAGCACCTTTAAAAGCAGAGGAAAAGCAATGAATAGGGGCAGTTCTGAGTCAAAGAGGAGCAGGTGAGCATGTGTGACAGGAACCAGCACTTATTTTGTATTGTATAACACACAAAAGCATCCCACATGTGAAGGCAGGCCGGCTGACTGAGCTTTGAAGGGGCCCGGTCTTAACCAACTGTCCCATGCTTGAGTGATGTCAGCAGGCCAGTGGAAATATTCCTCAACTTTGTAATCACGTGACCTTTTTTTTGAAGCTGCGTTCACATCATGTCACAAAAGTTTCCATGGTAGAATCTGCTCCTAAAATGCAGACACTTTAATAACTTTTGAAATGACTGAGCTGCTATGAAGTTCAAAATCAACAGCATAATTTGGAGTGGAAGGATGCTGAGACGAGTCAAAACGTGATATTGTTAAACGTGTGACCTGTGTGAGTCAGTTTTAGGTCATAGGATTACACAGTGAGATCATCCCATTCACAATTTTTTTTCAATATTTATAGATTTTTTTGCTTGGATGTTTCATATAAAAAAAAAACTGGTACCATTACTAGCCTGTATACTACAACTGACTTTCTGACATAATCACACAAGCCAACTTTTTACGACCTTCTGAAACAATTAGCCAAAGCTTTATCTGCCTATAACTTTCTTCCTCTCCACTCATTCTTCCTCTACACACTCTAGCACACACACTTGGCAGGATGTGGACGGAGAGAAAGAGTTCGAAAGACAACACCTAGATTAGTAGGGCTTTTGTCACGGCTCTGTGGCAGACTTTAAAGGCCTTGGCTCCCTTCCCCTTTAACAGATTTCTTTCTCTTCTCGCCCTGTCTGTCCACATCTCTCTCTTTACCAAAAGGCTAGGTAAACATTCGGTACAGAGAGATGCACAGAAAGTAAAAACAGGGAGGGTGGACAGGATGGACGTCTCCTTTTAGTCTCTTTTTGTGTTTTTTGTTTTCTTAGGTTTAATGGCGGCTTTGTGGCTGTGCGGAGGAAGAGCCGAGAGGGAGAAGTATGCAAACACAGGCGGGATTCAATGCCAACCAGGTGTCTCACTCGATGCTTTTTAAAATGCATCTGTGCACACAACTCTATGCATCGCTATGTTGATATATAGCCTATATGCTCCTTTACCCAGTATGTATGTATGAGTATTTGGGTGGTGTTTTTGCCCAGGTGTGCGTATGCGTGTTTGTGTGTGTGCGTGTGTGTGTGTGTGTGTGTGTGTGCTTTTCATGGTCACTGACTCCATTCACCTGAGCAGGCTTTTAACAGTGAAAAGCTACATGCCAGTAAAATAAAGGCTTCTCGTCAACACCAACCACAGCTGCTGTTGACTGACTCACACTTCTCCATAGGTGTCCACTACAAAACAGCATATAGCAAAAAACAATACATAAAAAAAACACATTGACATAGAACATGCTTACCAATATAGTCTGTCATCAGTTTTAGAGCTACTTCTCCAGATCCTGTGTAAGCATGTTCATTCATTTTCTTCTGTGGGTTACTGTTGATGCCTTCCCCAGGAACAATTGGCCTTGGACTGGCTACATGCTGGAGACATTTTGTTTTGTAAAATCTACATACAGGGGTGTCTATTTCTTTTTGATAACTGGTAGGTTTGGTAACTGACTGAACAGGAAGATAGGTCTGGTTTGAAAGCAGTAGAAAATATAATAAAAGCTAAAAGTACTGCTCAAGGGCCAAAAGCACATTCTATTTTGATGTAAGACAAATAAAATAAGGTAAACTAATAATCTTAATACACCCCGTCTCATACATATCGTCTCCTGTTCGTCTGACATGCTGTGGCTATGTTTTATCCTAGTCTCGTCAGTCCGGAGCAATGGTGAGCTCAACACATCTGTCATCAGCTCAGGCCTATGTCATCCTCCTCCTTCTCTTCACTGTCTGTCCCACTCAGCTGCCTCCTCCCACACCGTCTCTAAGCTCAATCATATTCACACAAGATAACATGGGACCAAAATGCAGGAAAAGGCTAATCTCCAGATAAGACAAGAATGAGAGATGAATGTCAAGGATGTAAACCACGCCAGGACAGTTACATATTTGACTTGTATCCTTTACAAGGCCAACATTATGCTGTCTCTTATCTTGCTCATGTTCAAAATAATCTTTCACAGCTTTCTTTTCAAATATAATTAAATTCCTTCATTTGTTTATAGGAAGTAAAGCAGGGCAGGTGCATGGAAACCTCATGGATGGTCACATAGCTCTTGAGGTCTGTTGGTTTTGCAATCATGTCAAAATGGCAGATTCCTGGAGTAATTCCATCTGTGCATTTTGACCTTCTCGTCCACACAGCTTAGTATGGTTTGTAAGTTTATTTAGACCCACCTTTGTCACAGAAATCATTGAAATGAGAAGTATTCAGACAAATGATACTGAATTGAGTTTGGCGTTTAGACTTTGGCAAGCATTTAATGTAGGTGGATCATGTAGGTTTTTGTAATGCATCAAACATAATTATATCGGCGAAACAACGATATTATGGAATCACGTGGGTGTTCATCCGCATCCGCAGATCCTAGCTGTGAACGCGATAACTCAAAAACAAATTGATGGATCAGTTTCAACATTTGCACACAGGTACATAACATAAAGACGCCGAACTATATCGATTTGGGTACTTCTTCGATGAATATTAATTAAGTAAATAATTAATTACAGGCCAAAACTGTGAACGCAACAACTCAAAAAGTCTTTTTCAACTGTTGCACACAGGTACATATCA
>JAVQKC010047276.1:0-13686 GCA_036025475.1 Philypnodon macrostomus | reverse complement strand
CTGCTACTGCTGCTACTGCTGCTACTACTGCTGCTACTGCTGCTACTACTGCTACTGCTGCTGCAACTACTACTACTGCTACTACTGCTGCTATAACTACTGCTACTACTACTACTAACTCTGCTACTGCTACTACTACTGCTACTACTACTACTACTAATACTGCTGCTACTGCTACTACTACTGCTACTGCTACTACTGCTACTACTACTATTGCTACTGCTACTACTACTGCTACTACTACTACTTCTACTACTGCTACTGCCATTACTGCTGCTACTACTATTGCTGCTACTGCTACTGCTACTACTACTACTGCTACTACTACTACTTCTACTACTACTACTCCTTTCTTTCTTCTTTCCTCTCTTCCAGCACTGTAAACCTTAGACTGTAAACCATTGATCCTTGTATTTCACACATATCTATTCGACCATCAGTCTCAGCCAAGAAACACCACAGACCCACCATGACATCACAACTTGTCCGAGATACCTCTTTACCAAAGCCATCCTGAGCTACAAGCAAATCCTCCTAATCCACTACAGTATACTTAAAGAATGACCAGTGCTAAATCCACACATTAATAAGCTGTCAGCGGGCTTACTCATTCTGCCACTTGTACCAACACTTAAGTGGCAGTGCACAGGGACGGGGGTACGGGGGGGACCAGACGGGGGGGCAGGGGGAGATGAGCTCACCCCTGATTGTCACCCCTCTGGAGCGGAGGGGGATTAGGGCTGCAGTAATTGTGGAGGTGTTGGAAGTCAGGATGCTGCGTTCCTGCCGGATTAAGACAAGAAGAAGACAGGCTAATCTGGGATTGGTGGAGAGCACACACAAGGGTCGGAGTTGTTCAACAGCCCCGAGGCCGTTTGGAAAGCCTTAAAGAACTGCTTATCCATACCTCAGTAATGCATCCGAATGACTCTCCAAAAAGAGGTGCCATCTTTGAGCATATTTAAGATGCAGTACCTGAGTACTTTGTATTTGAGTAAGAATAATTATTTTTGTTTGAGAGCCAGGGTCGCTTTATTTAAACAATTAAATGCTTCCAGAGTACAGGAGCACACTGATTGGTCGATACATACTTTATTTATCAATAACTAAAACCAGGAATAATGTGAACACCAGACCACTGCTGGTTATTCTGATACTTCCTGGTTTGTGTGAGACTGTGATAGATAGTTGGGAAGGAGGGGAAGGGGAGTGCATCATTCAAACTTACTTTCACGCAAACTCTGCAGCTTTAGGAGAAGTGGAGTCAACTTGAAGGTTCAAGTTACTACAGTTACACTTGTGAATTCGAAAATGCCATGGATTCAAAACAAAAAATGTATTCTAAGGTAAAGCTCTACATCCATTTACCGTAATAACATTATTTTAAAAAAGTCTTATCACAAAAATGTATGTCTTAAAATTATTATTAATAAATATAGTAACACAGGATATTTTTCTCCTACCTGTATTTATATATATTTCAGTATACAAAACTAAAAAGGAAAAACCTTAGAAAAAAAATAAAAAATAAACATCTAAAAATTAACCACCGTATACACTCCTTACATTCAATAAGTACACTGTTTGATAGTTTACATTTGTAAAATGCTGTATATATAATCGGAAAAAAAAGAAAGTCTATCCTCGCAACATATAATGTTTGCTCTAAACTCTAGTGAATTTTGTGTGTTAAAGGCATTCCACTAGTAGTAGTCCATTAGTTAGCAATAATGACTATTGTTGATAATCCAACATGTTTGCCGACACCATATCTCTAAACATTGCAAATTTCTGAACTGAAAACATGTGTCATTTTAATTCTTATGGTGCAGATGTAAATAGAACCATATTAAGTGTTTTTTATGCTATTTGCTCACTTTATAAGTGCAGTATGTGCCTGTTCTACTGTAGGCTATGTGTTGTTGCCAAGTCTGCTTGTTATGAGCAACTTTGGGCTTGAGTATGCTAAAAAAGCTATTAAAACACATCAAAATAGTAATTATTGTTTATTATTGCATTGGGCTGGTTTTTATCAATTTGGGCAGAACCAACTAATTGGATTCATTGTGATTAATTGATTATTGAAATAATTGTTGAATTTAGTCTTTGATCTAATACATGTCTTTGGGTGGGAGGAAGCCGGAGTACCTGGGGAGAACCTACTACTACTACTACTACTACTACTACTACTACTACTACTACTACTACTACTACTACTACTACTACTACTACTACTACTACTACTACACATACAGACTCAAAAACAGGCCATTTGCAGAGAAAAAAAGCTTTAATTAGTAGTAGGTAAGACACAACAGTACAAAAAATATTAACAATTTGCATTTAAGATGAAAAATCTTTGTCTGCTAGTATGCTGTGTCCAGAGGTCTTCAGGTGGCATTGTTTTAGCTTCACCTGGTTCAAATTTTATTAAAAAAAAATAATTAATCCTCTTTACCCACCTTTCGTTATCTGATGAGTCGATAATATAAGCGAAATAATCATTAGTTACAGCCCTGACTTGGATGCTTGTTGCTCTCATAAGATCTGGCAACACTGGTTGTTAGTCGAAGCTAAATACTTTCGAGGGAATGTTGCAAAAGTATGACGGCCTACACCCTTAAGAACAGATATTTTTTGATTAGTGTGTAGATTCCCTCTAATTTAAATGACTTTTTAGATTAACTGTTCTGTGGTCTTTCTTTAATAATGTTGGTGTATAAAGTGTTAACATATCGCATAGCCTGGTTGTAAAGCAATATAAGTCTATAAGTACAGTGTCAGAATACAAAACATAATCGCCACCCACAACAAAATAAAAATAAAATCCCCAATGTTCAGCAGGCTGTCAGTTGTCAGAAATGTATTGCCCCATTATTGTTCTTTATGCGTAGCATTGTAAATTGTCTTAAAGTGCATGTTTACATGTTTTTGTAGTTTTTACATTCTTTGTGATATTATCTGTGTTTGGTAAAAAAAAGACTATGAAGCATTTCTTTGTTCAGAAAATAAGCAGTGACACCTGGGGAGGGAGACTCCAAGATTCCATCCATAAACAGTGACTCCATTGCATTTACAGAACCATGGAGTTGTGACTAAACACCAAACAGGGGGACTTGTACGATCAGCTGTTGCCTGTTCTCTCTATCGGCATGAAAAGCTCTCCAAACCCCGCCTCTGTTCCTCCTAACTCAAGCACAACTTGGAGCAGTGTGTGTGGGGCAGGCACACAACGACATGACATGATACTGTTTATGATCATGTTTATGATCATGTTTATGATAATGCGGTGATGTGAGTTTCCCGAGAGCCATTAAAAGAGAAACAGTAGCAGAATCTCAAAAGTCTTGAGGCGATCATAATGTTTTTTACCTGGACAATCATCCCGTGTGTTAATTTGCTCCATATTTATTAAATTAAACTTTTCCTTCATGCCTCTCCGTCATCTGTCAGAAACAGACTTCTTGTGTCTGTTTACCTCAGAGACACAGACGTGCTGCAGACCTGATGGAGCTGGTATAAACTGACACACTTTCTTGGGTTCTATTTCTTATGGCAGACGTACAGGTGACGGAGACGCCACGGATTCAGTGTAAATTAGGGGTCAGATTGTACAGTAGATTCATGATGGGTCCCCTCTCATGATGTCAAGCTAGCTGCATTCTTTTTAAATGAGGAAGTAACATTTTTCACACAAAAACATCTTTTACAGACATACCAGTGAATTTTAACCAAAGTCAGAAATACAGGTACTGTCACTATGTTTCTGTGAAATAGGTAGACTAACCTGTCATATGCACTTTAAGCAAAAGCAAAGTGATAAGTTAAACCTGTTTAAATTGTATGTGTACACTACCAAATATTTCTTTTTATTTACTGATAAGGCCTAGGCTATTTGACTTGTTACCATGTCATTCTGACTGGTTTATATTTTTTGTTGATGATCTGCCAGTGGAATAAAATTCCTTGAAATAAGAAATACATACAATAACACATATCTTGAAACCAGACGAATAATCCAGGCCTAATAAGAAAATAAATTTAAATCAAGATTAATATTGTGAATTTTACTTTACCAAGCATTATTTATTTTTGACTTTTTTTTTTTACTGACATAGATATTCCCTTTTTGTGGTGTCTGAGGTCGTTATTGCCAAACTATATGACTAATGGCATACAAGCTTTCAGTAAAACGTTGCATATAATGGTCTGTGATATGTTATGTGGGAGTTCATTCAGATTGGGAGTATGATATTACGCAAACTGTTGCGATGTTGGGGCAAGCCAAAGCTACTCGTGGCATGCAATATCAGGATTTTTTTTCTAAAGTGGGGTCTGGTCTCTTGCTCATAGCCAATCATTTCGATTTTGCCTACGGACCAATCAAGAGCCGTTTCCGAGCCTCGGTGTTGTGTGTTTTGTTCACCGTGCCATCCACAAACTTTGCAAACGTGACTTCCTTGTTAACAACAGGCTGTGTGGCTTTTCGGCGTCATGTCTGGTGTTTCTGATCGGTTTACTGTACATACTAGACTCCACCCTTGAAATTGAATGCAAGCAGACCATCAGCCTAAATTCTTTGTATAGAATAGGAAACGAGTTAGTCGCGGTTGGCCACAGCTAAAGTCAGTATAGCCCGATATTAATGCTCCACACTTGACATTGAGCAGCCCTTGCAAAATAATAATAATAATAATAATACCGATGATATAAAAAGCATTGCTCCTGTTTAATTTGCTGTGTTCTTTGTCCCGGGGGCCGTTGTGCCGTTTGTTGTTGGGCCCCATTGTCCCCGGGGGGAGGTGACCCCGTGTCTGCCGCTTGTATCAGCAGCCCTGCATTGTACTCATGGAAGGATTTAGCCTCTCAAAGCATCTTCAGCTAAAGTGCTATCTCGCCTATTCTCTCACACCGACATTAATCTTGCTCTACCCTTCTACATCACAAACCCTTGTATTGTCAGCCACGCTAATGTTTGCCTCCTATTCACTATATATACACACATCTATGTATTTTTGTGTCTGGGGGAATCAGTTGAAACGCATTGTTCCCAAATCATTGTAATATCTATTTAGAATGGCACCAGCCCTGGCTTCGATGCTCTGCATTCACGCAGCATAAACCAGCCTTAAGACTTTCGAAAAGCTGAAAGGGCTTATCCGTATATTCTTAAACTCCCTTCTTTTATGTTGGTCTTAGGCATTAAGGATAGGATTGTGAAGAGCATATTGTTGAAGCGCGGCGCGGAAAGACAGTGCGTATACGTGGGTGGGGGTGCATTATATTCCCAAGCGAAATCTCCCATTTTTCCCCAACTATAAATACTAAGTGTGTTCTTAACTCCCAACGATGTATGGGACACAGTAATGTTCTTTTAAGGATACATTAAATGAAGGATTTTCCACTGTACACAACGCTGTTTGGAATAAGAAAAGGCTGTTTTATGGAGCCTCAAAAACAAATTTGCCACGGCGGAATAAAAAGAGAAAAAAAATCAGATTGAAGTTTTGCGGTATCAAGTCGTCGGCGTGCATCTCGAGAGGCCGGGGAAAAAATGATTGCATCCCCTTTACTTCTTTCTTCAGTTTTTCTTTCTGAATTTCTTTTTTATTCCAAATCCGTGCTTGGTCTTTCTTGGGGAAGTGTGTAGCGCTAATGCATTTCAAAAGCCCTTTTTCAAAGCACAATGCGATATTGGAGCAGAAAGAAGTTTAGCCGGTTCCGCACAAGAAAGTGGCTCAGTCATCGAGCGTTGTTCCCTATTGTGGCCAAGCCGGAGACAGTCGCTCCCAAGTCAAACAGTTTTTTTACTCGGCTGGCTGCGACTGCAGTTAAAGGGGGTGTCAGAGAGCTTATACGTCTCTATGTTGCCTGAGAAGCTGCTGTAATAATTACCTTTGTGGATGTAATTTGCTGGGTGTTGCACTGTAGGGGAATAAGATGTCGCTTTGAAAGAAAAGTCATGAGTTTTAGCAGAGTTTTGGGGGCAACTTACGTATTTACAGGCTCATAATGACTTTGCAAATCATAAAGGAGATATTATGTATTAGAATGCGTGTTTCATAATTACACATTATTAAAGGTATTACAGAAGCTGTTAATGACAATTCAGAAACTAGTGTCTGTTAGTATCCACAATAAAGCAGCATATTACCATATACCAATACCAATCCCAACGGTACCATTAGTGTAACTATTAGGACCCGATATGTGCCGTTAGCGTTGATACTAATCGAGATTAGCATTAGCATCTATGAATAAATAAAAAATTCCATGAAGAATGACTCATTTTATTCCTTTCTCCTTCCCTTCTTCTCTTCTTCATAGACACTTCCTAGTATTTCTTTTGCAGATACTTGCTTCAGTGTTCTGTCCAGCCATTGTATAACTAGTTAGCACCAGCGCTAATGAGGACACAAGCACAGACAGGCAGGCTGACCAACAACAGTCAAAGCTTTTCAAAGTTTTTGTTCAGTATGCCTAATAATTGTGTTCTGATGGACAGTAAAGTCAGTTCTGAGTAAGATTTAAAACATTTCTTAACGACCCTCCTTTATTCAGTTAAGCATTAGTCAAACATAAGTAACCAGTTAAAAAATCCTTTACAAAGCATTACTTCTACATTAATAAACACTATTACGTTGTAATGACCATTTAAATAAATACAAATTTGTAAACTGTTAATTATGTATCAATAAACTACATATTTATTAATGCTAAAGAGTGGTAGCTGGAACAACAGACAGTGTCCAGTTAGTTGCAGGGCTGGCATAAAGACATATGTACTGATTCATGAAATAATGAACACCAACATTGGCGTGGTGTTAGCAGTAGAAATGTCTCAGTGTAGGCTGCTGTCTTCTGTCACTCCATCAGCCTTGGTTTAGTGCTGCTGACAACTCTCTATGTAAATGCTAATCATAGAGTGTGTGCATATTATCAGTCACATGACAGCTGGAGCCCAGGCCATTACAAAAACACACTGCGACTTATTTCGAACTGGGCCACGAGGAGTATTTGAGACGGGAGGAAGAGGAGGAGGAGGAGGAAGAGGGGGATGTAGTTAGCTGCAGGATGTTTGGTGTGGCCCGTGCATGCTAACTCATTCATATTCTAATTTGTCCTTGTCATGTTTATCATTAATCTTTGGCCCCCCGCACTGCAAAAAAGAAATATCTAGATTAGAGAAATGACTTGAATTCAGAATATGAATCTTGATTTAAGTAGTCTAGAGATCTTTACTGATTAGGCCAAGATTAGTTGACTTGTTTAATTTGAATGGAATTCTGACCGTTCAATTCACAAAATGTCCTTCGCCAACGTGCAGCGGTGTTGGCGGACATTTAGTGCGGACATTTTGTGCCAATTTGAAGAAAATGCGACTCAAATCAAAATTAATATTCTGAATTGTAGTCATTTGAACTCATCTCGATTTTTTGCAGTGGGGTTTTGCTCTAGACAAAGTGATTCGTGTGGACGTCTCGGGGGAGAACTAAAGACATTCACTATAACATGATAATGGCATTATGCCCGCCCCTGTGAAAATATGAAAATCTGTCATATGAATGATGCATTATGGTGAGTACATGCGTACATGTGACACTTCTCAGTCTGTGGGAAACACTAGTGTCACTGATGCATTTTCATATCCCCGGGCTGCACCCCCTTTAAAGATCAACTACATCTGATTACAATGTACCGAGGGTTAGAAAAATGAATAGATCCTGAATAAATTAATAGACTGATAAAAACAGAATTATGCATGTTAGATTTATACAAGTGCCTTTATGTGTATAGTCCTATACAAAAAGTTATAGTTAATAGTAGTAAAAAAATATAGCATATCACAACAGAATTGAATTTTCTTGAATAACTTTTTTAAATGTTTGTAAATTGTACTCATCTCTGTTTATAATGTAGAGCTTTATGTTGTGAAAAAAATTGCCTTGGTTTGTAAAGATGTTTTCTTATTTTAGTTCCTTTTAGTTTATTTTTTGGAAAAATTTGAATTTCATAATTATATTTAAAATCTGTGTAGGTCTGATGAGAACAATTTTACAAAATATATCCAACATCACGTTCAAACAGTTACTCAGTACTCCAGTAGTTTGTTCACGCTGTACTTTTTTACTCTTACGTGACGTTACTTTTTACTTTTACAAACGATTGGCTACTCTACCCACCTCTAAAGCAATAACAATAACCCAAAGGATATATGGATGTGGTTGTGAACAGAGCTGATTGTGAACAGAGCTGATTCCACAATAATGCTGAAAGGCTGTTTTGTTGTTATATGTACTCTATGAAATACAATTTAATTAATAAATACATAAATAAATAAATAAAACAGGAGTTAGTACATAAATAATTACAGAATGCCACAGTCATTGTAATGTAATTTTGTTGTTTGTCTTTTTGAATTTTAACTGCATCACAAAATGTCCCCTAACGTTTGGACTAAGTTTAGACTTGAGTTGTACTACAAAGCAATATACCCTCATCACTTTATCATCACTCTCATGCATACATATATTTTGTCAGATTTTTCCAAACACAACACTAATTTGAGTCATATTAATCATTAAAGTGACACATTCAGCAGCTGACTGAACTCATCCATCACTCCAGCTCTAACACTCTGATATGATTGGCTCCACAGCATTATTCCCTATTGTCCTCAGTCTATTTGAATGTAGTGGGTTCACAGCAGATCCATCATCAGCATTGTTAGCTATTGAAGTCTGCTACCGGGCGGAATCAGCTGATTAACCACCAATGATTAATCAAACCAAGGCCCGTAACAAATGGTTTTAGTGTGAGGTGTAATAACAAAATAAATTCAGTTTGTCTTTTTATAGACTAAGGATGGATCAAATTTACAGAATATACCACAAATCATAATTTTTATTGATTTCATGTGACACACTGGCGGTGGTAAGATATTTCTGTTCCCATATGCAGCGTTCAATTGTCAACCCTTTCTTGCTAATGGCCATGTACACATGTGCACAGAGAGCTTAAAAATCAATTGTTTGTTAATTTAAAAACATTAAAGTTTAAAGATTTAGTTGATTTTAAAACCGCTCAATTTATGTATAAAGTAAAGAATCATTTGTTGCCAGTACACAGGGCCTGTTTTCGATCAGGGACAGTGTTTATGATGTTAGAGGGTACAATATGTTTAGAAAACCAATAGCAAGAACAAATATTAAACAACATTGTATTTCATTTGTTGGGGTTGATGTAGGGAACAGTTTGACCAGGGGCAAAAAGACAGTACAACTTTAATAAGGTTTAAAAACATATTGAAGAAAAATGTGATTAAACAATATGAAAGTGAATGTAATTAATAATTGTAAATATATATTTCCTAAATCCTACTATTGTATGTATGATGAAGGTAGCTATCTTCTTTTATAGTCTGAAGTAAACTGATTTTGGGGGTGGCCATTATAAGCTTTTTGCTACTGCCTATATATCCTTTTCGTCTTCGTTTTCCTTTTTTTTTTTATACATGTACATTGTATGTGTATTTTCTTCTAAATAGAAAAAAAAAGAAGAAAAAGGAAAAAAAAGATGTCTGAATAAAGAACATGAATGTTAATTTGGCATCATAACCTGGTCAATATTTTCAGATTTAATAATTTGATAAAATTGGTTGAAATTGAGGCTTACATGGTTCTTATATGGTCACAGAAAGATTTTTTTCATCCATTAATAAAATGTTTTTATACAGTACAACATTTGTGTAGATGTGTAGAAATCACATTGACACAATATTTTTTTGTTTACTTTTTAAGTCAATAATAGTCAAAAATATGTCTTGTACTGCTCTCGCTGATTCGTCTGATCGACATCACTGGTGGTGCGGACCAATCATGTGGCAGTCTTGCCGTGAGTGGGCGGGTTTTGCCAAAAACAACAAGCCATAGCCAAACTTATTAGCAGCAACAATTAATTAATTTACTAATTTATCAATGCCTTGTTTGGCTATGTCAAATCAGTCAGAGTCCCTCCTCTTTTTAGACGTTTTCTAAAGGAACAGTCTAGGTCGATGTGTAGCAGGTTAACAACTTGTAAAAGTCAGTACAGACATTTCACTGCTTAAAGCTAGTTATATTGGCTGTGTCACATATATCCTCATATGTATACAGAGACATGAGTAAGCATCATATCCCGAATACCCAGGTTTTTCAAGTAAACATACTCACTGACCACTGCAGACCAGGAACACTTCACAAGAGCTGCAGTTTTGGAGATGCTCTTGTCGTCTGGACATCACCCTTTGGCCATTGTCAAACTCCCATATCACCCCATAACAATTACAGTAACACGTTCAAATTGAACTGTCCAGCACATGGGCACAACAGCAGTATTGACTAGTCAGCACCACTTCGTTAACTACCCATCCAAAACACAGCAAGTAATGTGGCTAAACTTTTAATTTAAGTGTTTTGCTATAGCTCTAATTGTAAGTTTGAATGATGCGTTCCCATTTCCCCTTCCCAACCCTCTGTTACGGTCTCACACAAACCAGGAAGTATCAGAATAGCAAGTCTGGATTTGGGGTGATTGGGTAAAAAAAAGTGACCCTGGCTCTAAAACAAAAACACAGAGGGTCTCCCAGAGTCTTGTTTTTTCTCTGATTACATCAATTTATTTATTTTGTATATCAGGTTCTGCAGCTTTCGACTTTGTGCAGGCCACAAGTCTGTGTAGACATTTCTGTTGCGGTTGCACAAAAACGCGGCAACAAATGGAGAAAGTGAACCCTTTGCCCAAGACATGCAGTTGGCAGAGATGAATTAGAGTCTTTGGAAAAGTCCTCCGATAGTCGTTCGTGATGTCTCCCCTTGTGTCCCCCTCCCCTCGCTCCCATTTTCTCCTCCACCAAAAGGGAACAGAGGCCAGAAAGACCGCTATTGTGTGAAATGGGACAAAGTATATAAAAAAATACATATTCAAAAAGAAAGTGCGCAATTCCCCCCAACTTCAGAAAGCCATTTAGATCATGTGACGTAAGGGAAAATAATGTTCTTGACCCCTTTTGTGAGCTGGAGAAGTTTGTTCCGATGGCCCGGCCCGGTAATAAGTCACTGTACCTCATGTATATTAAGTAGAAATTCTCAGTGCTTTTATGATAAATTGCCAGGGTAACGCCAGGACATCTCTTTTGCATTTCAATACCGGAGAGTGTCAGATACTTATTTCATTACCGGCCGACACATTAGCTGATGGATTTTAATTCTTTTTTTTTTCTACGAATCCGCAGAGACCGAGGATAGGTGAGAAATGAAAAAAATAAATACAAATCAGTGTCAAGACGCTTTATTGAAATTTTGATGGGAGGACCAAAAAAAAGAAAAAGAGGGTGGGGGGAAGTGACTTTGTGTTCCTTTGCTGTTCCGAGGAGGTTGGAATATCGAAGTCTTTGCTGAGTGGACACAAAATGGGGCTGTAATTGGTGATAAAAATCAGAATCAGGACAGCTTGTAGACATGCTGAGGAGGGACTTATGTAGAGCGGTTCAGCAGAAGTCTGGGATTCTTCAACTGGACGAGCCCCCAAATACATCACAATGACTACTAAGAAAGGACACATAACATCAACTCAAAGTGTATGCATGCATAAAACTGGTCACTTATCACAAGAGAAGTACTGTTCTTGAGTCTTTGGAAGGAAGGACAGCTGACATACATTCTTTCTTTATAGATGCCTGCATGTCCTCCCCGTGTTACTGTTGGTTCTCAACCACGAACGTCAAATGCCACCCACCATCCAAAGACGTGCATGGGTAGAGAGAAAAGTCCCCTATGGACCCTTTTAAAGTTTGTAAACAAAAAGTTCTAAATTCCGGAATGGAAGCAACTGGAGGCAAGACCATAATACATTTTCAATGGAGAAATTAGAATTAGCCACAAAATATCACTAATTAAGATGGTTTTGACAAATGACAACCACTCTGGTACATGTAGGTAATGTCAGAGCCCTACACATTAGTAACAGTTAGACTTTTGGCTGGAGGCAAAATTCTTGATTTTTAGGTTTTACTGGACAAGAAATGTTGATGACCACAATATTTTTTAACTCATTTGCTCCAGTCACCTCCATTCCGGAACTTTGAACATTCAATAGGATTTTTAAAGGGTCTATAGTGAATGAAAGTAATTAAATAGTCAGTATATGTATGACACCATCATTGAAGTTATGTTGAAGTCAAGAATCCTTTACTGTATGGATTTACACCAAAAGGAATCATCTGCCCATTACTGACCTCTACCAGGCCACTTTTAAGGTTAATGTGTCCCTCGTAGGAGAAATGTTTCTTGAAGAAGGGCGGTGCTGCAATGTAATACAAAAGACACAGTCAATAACAATAATACAAGTACATGGACCATCAGTCAGAAAAAATAAAGGTCCCATATTAAGCTTTTTTTGCACAGTTCACAATTTGTTTTAGATACATTTAGGTTACCTTACATTTTTAAACATCAAATACGTATCTAATACAATCTGTTTTGTGGGGCTCCAACTCAATAGCAAATGCTGATTAGACGCCTGTCTCTTTAAGACAAGAACAAACCATTTGTGCTGGTTTTCAAATATGAATTCCAACCCCTTTTTACTTCTTCTGGGATATACACAAAGCCTTGACATCCTCACAGCCGAACACACATCTTCTCCAATCAGATATGTTGTTAAATGTAAGGTAAGCTAGTAAAGTAGCAACAATGGTTCTCTGGGTACATTTGTTGACAGGGCAGGAGCACTTCCTAGAGAGGGGTGGTTTGCCTACTTACATCACTAATAGTTGATGTTTTCATCTCATGGAGAGGACTATAATCCACATAAAAGATTACAGTGTGTATGTGTTTGAGACATGTCTGGGCCCTCTATAAAGCTGGATGAATTTATCTCAGGTATGTCTCTTTTTTGTCACTTCCCACTAGTATTCCCAATTAATAGTGAGAGGAAACATTATTAAAAATGATTAAATGTGTAGTGAATAGTTTTCCAGACAATACCTTAGCTTCACCCTTAATACAATTAGACCAAAATACAAAATACAAAATACATTCAACCCAGAGGTTCAAGCGTACCCTAAACCTGCTCATAATTCACCATCAAGGCATACCGTTATACTTGAAATATGATTTACTATGACTTGACTTGACTATGTTTATACTCAAAGAAAGAGATATCTACTATGAAGACTTTAAAGGTGTTTTCTGTAAATTTCGATTGATTAAAATACAAAATGTAAAAAAAATATAGAATCCTGAAAATTGACTGCGTAACCCTGTTATATGATGAAAATTCTGTAACGGTAGAGGTACTAAAGTAAAATATGACAGATTACCTACTTCACATTATAAACAATGTCACCTAAAGCATTTTATTATATCGGCGAAAACAGCGTGTCGCCGATATTATGGAATCACGCCGGTGTTCGTCCGCAGATCCTAGCTGTGAACGCGATAACTCAAAAACAAATTGCCGGATAATTTTCAACATTTGCACACAGGTACATATCATAAAGACGCCGAACTGTATCGATTTGGGGACTTCTTTGATGAATATTAATTAAGTAATTAATTAATAACGGGCCAAAACTGTGAACGCAATAACTCAAAAAGTCTTTGCTGGATCTTTTTCAACTGTTGCACACAGGTACATATCATGAAG
>JAVQKC010047256.1:0-18859 GCA_036025475.1 Philypnodon macrostomus | reverse complement strand
TGATTCTGATCTAGTTTAGTCTTGGCTTAGTGTTGGTTTCAGTTGATTTGATTCTGATCTAGTTTAGTCTTGGCTTAGTGTTGGTTTCAGTTGATTTGATTCTGATCTAGTTTAGTCTTGGCTTAGTGTTGGTTTCAGTTGGTTTGATTCTGATCTAGTTTAGTCTTGGCTTAGTGTTGGTTTCAGTTGGTTTGATTCTGATTTGGTCCTAGTCCTTGTTAAACTTGTAAATTCTTCTATTTCTGCTTACATTTTCATTCATTAATGTGATTGATGCGAAAATTATAATGTCAAAAAGAATAACCAAACATTGCCAGTCATATTAATAGCAATACTCATAGTTATGGCACATCACATGTTTTACTAATATTGTTCAGCCCTAACATGAAACATCATCTATTAGGCAAAAGGCTGGGTCTGCTTTCATCATTCAACACACATACAGTTTAGAGACTGCATTACATCCATCCACCGTGTATCTTAATTTTTTTTAATACAGTTCATTGTGCAGTCATAAATTGAGGGTTGCAATTAAAATGTACCAATGAAAATGTCCCCACAGTGGCAGAATAACCCCAACATGAACCTATAAGTCAATGCCACTTACACTAAAGATATTCATTCGTCCACGTCAACCTTTGCAAGAGGGGTTAAGGAGGAAATGGGAGAAATTACCAACAGGGGAAGCAAGCACAGTTGTGGAACACGCTTTGTGCACAGCTTGGCACTACAAATGCCATTTCATTAAGAGAAGAAGGTCAACTTTATCCATCTCTCTTGTTCCCTTGTTGAGATAAATGAACAATTACGTGGCAGCAGCTGGAGGATCATCAATTGAAAGACCAACGTTGATCTAAAGACACAGGGTTTGGCCAACGTGAAGGAAGCCTAAAAAAAATCTTTAAAAAATGCTAAGCCTTTAATTAGCAAGTTAAATGAATACAATACTGAGTTATTAGGCAAATTACCAGGTGTTTCAGATACAGGCAAATTATTCCTTGGTTTATCTTTATTAATTAGCGTATAGGGATCCTGCAAAGGCTTTTGATACTACATCTGCAAAAACATTAAAAGGTAAATTTCCTTTCCTATTTTCTTCTAAAGGTATGTTTATTTTATAGCTGTAGAATATTTAAAAACATGCAATAACTACATTAAGTATTGCGAGGACTGTTGTATATTTTGACATAGTAACTACATTTAATAATGTAATTGTTTGCAGAAAAAGTTCATTTTGTGTTTAATAAGAAAAAGTGGATGGGCTAAACTAGCATCAAAACCTAAGCTAAACTGTAGATTTAATCAGGACTAAATCAGTTTAGATAGAAGATAACATTACAGTCAGATAATGCATTCATTTGCAATAACGATTGATTTTGCGATATATAGTGCAGGCTTATGGTTTAATTTCCAGTGAGGGCTGATCTTTTGCCCAAACAAAGCGTTGCAGACAGAGGACATGTGGGATCTTCTCAGACCGGTCCCTGTCGATGCCTGAATAATGTATGAAGGATCTGGAGACATCACTTAGAGATGCTGCCAATATCAGCTGGGCCTGCCCACCCAGAGGCTGCTGCCCTTTAGCACAACCTTTAGAAGGTGGGTTCCCCAATGCACATGCACTTGTTGTCTCAAATGTCTAAACAATAACATTCAAATCAGCCTTTCAGATGCCACAACAATTTAAATGGAAGTGCATTTAGATAGACTTTGAACATTTGCTTGTCAACATAAGAGATGATATTCAAGTGAGTACTTCAAGAATGCAGTGTTTTTATGTTTTGTTCTTAACTTTCAGTCATTCCAAAACACTTATGGTCTTGTTTGCTCCGTGGTAATTAGTAAATTGGTCAGTTATTCCCAACCCAATCTTAGACCACATTGGTTTTAAAAAATGGTTTAACTTAACTTTAACTTTAACTTACATGTGACCTCTTGCAATCCAGATGACCTCCACTAGTGGGGGTCACTGGACAGCTGTAAATACTGATCATGAGTTAAATGGCTTTTTTAGCTGGTTTTGTTCAGTATATTTGAATAAACACAACTTTTAAAAGTCCTTAAAATGCCAGTTTGGAATCTCAACAGTACATTTTATAGTAGGCTCAAAATAATATGACCTGAACTAATACTAAATATAATAAATTGATCGGTTCACAGTAAAGTCTAAAGGGCATTGAGGTGCAAATAAATGCTGATCATTGCAATGAACGATTATCACAATAATAAAAATAGCCAGTTAGTTAGTTTTTATTGCATTGAACAGTATTATTGTATATTGTCCCATCCCTAGTCAGGAACAAAATCATTATATGTTCATGTTCCAAATCCATGATCCAGGCAATACAAAAAAACTAAGCACTTTTCAGATCAATTATGGCCTTTTTAAATTTGCTGTAATTATATATCGTTATAAGACAACCTACAAATGGTCTACAAATTCCAAGTAAAAATGTGGATAGTCTGGAAAAGGATATCATTTGTTCTTTGTTTATGCTCCAATCTAAAAAAAAATGATAACTAAATGTAGATAAAGAGCAATGTAACAATATGACCAGAAATTACCACAAATGTTCCACTAGTGTCAGTAATGTAAATTTTAAAACATAATCCAGCACCTTCTGGGAACTTTGGACATGACTTATTGATTGATTCAGTCAGTCGACTGATTGATTTGGCTTATTCAAAGTTGAAGAAAACATTACATTTGAAAGAATAAAAAACAATATATTCCTTTGTCAAGTGAGTTCTACCGTGTGAGTTTATAATGGCTTATGTGTCTCTCTATTGCAGCATTCAGTGATATTTCTATGCAGCCGCAGTATATTGCTGTAGTTTTTGGCTTATACAGATAACTTGTGTCCTGTCAAATGCAAAGGCTATTCATATCCTCTTTTCCATGTCTATTCCCGAACTTGCAGAGAGTGTTTGACATACAGTGGAAAAAGGAAGACTAGAGTCGAGCCACAACATAGAGATATACCTCCACAGTGAATGCCCTGACAGTGTGAGACAATAGCAAGACGACCTTTGGCAAATTTAAATAAGACTACACTATCAACATTGGAGAAAGGAAATTGCATACAAATCTATACATAGCCGTGGAAAATATATCTCTGCATGTAAAAAGATACCAGCAGAGTAGAGTAGTGGTTCTCAACCTGGGTACTTCTAGTGGTACTCTGGAGTTGTTTGCAGTAAGTCTCTGGAATGGGGAGCTTGAATGTGAATTGAACGGATGAGAACTATATGGTTTATACACCTTGTTTAGACCTAGATTTGCTTAAGTCCATGCTGGTTTGGTGGAACAAAAAACACCGTCAACATATGTACACATTAACTGATCCTCCCTACCAACTGAGCCACTGCCCCCCCAAAAGTTAATTTTATGTTTAACTATTGCTCAAATATACAGTATGTGGAGCGGTATATAGAACTACCTCTACGTGTAAACTGATTCCAGCAAAAAGCCAAACCTTTGACAGAGAAAACCTCAAATGGAAGACTGAAAAATCTATTGCAGTTTCACATGACACAGGCCAGCCACAGAGTCCATATTGGTCTTTGTACTTTAAAAAACATAATGGCATCTCACCCTGTTCTGTAAATACACTATATCCCATCTATAAAATCGATGTGCGGCGCTACCTTTGTGCCAGTGGTGAGCGTTTTGTGGCAGGAAGGTCACAGTATCCGGCACCCCTGCATTTACACACGTACCTTTAAAAGTCAATGTCGCTGTCTCGCTGGGAGCTCTCTCGGTGGAAACGCAAATATGATTCACCACAAAACTCTGACCTCAAACCTGATACTTTATGACACTCAATCTGTTACATGGCATTTAAGAGCTCTGACTCAAGACAGTGTTTAGAGACAAATTTATATCAATTTGGCCCTTGCTACTGTCACATACAGGTCACTTTGACAAGTAAATCATGTCAGCTTCTGCAAAAGTTATTAAGGCAGTGTTGGAAGAAGAGCCACAAAAATACAACTGAAAAACTGCTATTAGACTATTGAGGAATGTGGTTCTGACAGGATACAAGTGGAGTGGAGATGAATGGGGTTGAAGGCAGGCTGGCAGGGGTAACTGACCATTAGATATCTTTGGTAGGATGTGAAACAAAACAGCAGAAATAGAGTTAACACATATAGCTTTTAGTTTAAATCAAGCAAAGTGAAAATGAAAAAGTGTGGACTGATGCTGGAAGTTTACCCCTAAAGTGGAGAAGTGGTGTTGCCAGCTGAGAGTCATCCAAGATTGCAGCTTATCATTGAAGAAGCCCAATAAACCTGCTCAAGGCCTCACAATCATCTTCTATGCGATTTACAGATGGCACGATATTCATCAGATTAGCATATAGCCAGATTTGGAAAAGAATCCAGTATGCACTTTGAAATACAGTTATCTTACATCAGTTGTGGCAGTAGGTCAAGGCAACCATTATATTCATTTAATATATTCAAGTCATTGTTCTTAGGACTTAAACTCGTTTAAGATGTTAACTGCTAATAAACCAAGCTATTTTCCTACATATCATCTATTCATTTGTGAAATACAAACATTACTGGGAGAGAGAAAAAACTTCAGAACAAAAAAACCTTTCTAACATCAGCAGCTGTCTTTCAAGAAGCGCATGAATGCATAATAATTCTGATTTTTCAAACCTACTGCGGCACAATCCAATTTCCGTCGTTCACACAACAACAATGCTAACTTCCCCCTGCAGTGTGAAAGAAAAAAGGGCCATATATGTTCAAAGTGCCCTCATGTTAGAAATCAAATCTTCATAGTGTGTTTAAATCATCCCCAGGCAGAACACGGAAACAGGGGAGCTTCACGCTGAGTTGAAAAAATAAAACGCCTTTAAGCACCGTCCTTTACTTTTCTTGACAGGTGCGTGTTTGTTTTTTCTTCAAAAACAGGTTGAGGCTTTGTTTACCGAGTTGCCTTATAAAAAGAAATGTGCCCAGTGCTGCTTTACTCCGCCTTATGCGCCATCATTGAGTGAGATTTTCCCCTTGTTGGTTTGTGCGTGCCGTTATATTGCCTGTCATCGTCTCAAAGGAACACTTTCTGATGGCTGTTTTGGACCTGAATAGTGGTTAGTCGAGCTCAAAGGGAGTCCAAATTGGTCCAGTTTCCAAAAAGCAGTGAGATCCTAAGACAGCTTTTGAACATGCTGAAGATTTCCTAAAGGCACTGTTATTGCTTTATTACTCTCCCGTAAACATTATGCTAAACACAATAATTAGTATGCAGAATAATCATAATAAATAACAATAATGCATACAATTTATGTTAGCCCTTTCCACGAGACAGAAAAGGATAAAAGGGTATGGGCCACCTGGGAACACTCAAAGCACCTTACAGATCAATACCTTATTCACTCCACAGGCTCACAGGTGGTGGCAAACTACATTTGAAGCCACAGCTGCCTTGGGACAGACTGCCAGAAATGTGTCAGATATACAGCACCTATGACCTCTACTAAGCACACCAACACATTCAAATATAGATAGGGTGGATGAAGTGTTTTGCCTGAGAACACAATGACAGCAATATGAACATAACCTTCCGGTTAGTGGACACCCTGCTCTTCTGCCTAAGCCACTGCCATTCCAAATGCTTAACTGATACAAAACACAATACTTATTATGACTGCTATTCTACAAGTATAGTTCTATAGCTACACTGGCAGCCATACCACCACCAAAAACAGAACAACATTCACACAAGGGCAAAATGGCAATCAATGCAAAATGCTTAACTGATTAAAAAAAAAAAAGAAATACAAAAAATAATTAACTATAACTGTGAATACTTTTGCAATATAATTTAATGTTTAACTAACAACCAATTAGCAAGTCACACACTAATTTCTCTTATTACTTCATTTTGACAGTTTAATGCATGTTTAATTTTGCATGGTGAGAGCACAGTTTTAAATGTTTTTCATGAAGCCAGTATGTGGTAAAAAGCTAACAATTTTCTGACAAGTTTGAAGTCGGTGCCAAAAGCGGAGCCATGTTGAAGACCAAGTTGGTGGTGTGAAATCAACAGTGGCAGATGAATTGGAGGAGTGGAGGCTTGGGCGGGGGTTCATTATCTACTAATTACATAAAATAGAGAGCAGACTTAGTGAGCTGGAGCAAGAAACACCTGCAGAATTCAGACCCCTAGATTCCACTGCCAACACTGTAAATACTATGGCACTTCAAGAGTGAATATGGCACATCATAGTATAGTCAGTGAGTGGAGTGCACGGAATATGTAAAAAAAAATAGTTAGGAAAGATCCAGCAAGTTCAGGTGGTGTTTTAATTAAGATGGGAATGCTTTTGGCTAGAAATAAATTGCAAAACTCACAGCAAAGTCAAAGCCATAAAGCATCTGCTGTGTGGTGTTACAGAAAGCCGCAGGAGACTTTAAAAACTCTTGAAGCTTGGCTAAATAACATAATGCCACTTGTTTTGCTATCAAGAAGTTCCCAGGTCAGGTCTAAAGTTTTATATCTTTTAGTGAAACTGTAAAATACACTCTTCTCAGTGCTTTCAAAGTACCTGACCCATAGGACACACACACAGCAACATTTATAGGTTTAAAGTCAATAAAAATCAATACAAAGTGCAAACTATGTCCAGTTTATCGTATGTTATTACTGGTCTTGTAATCAAAGTAATATTTTTCAAACAAATGAGCTGGAAAGAAGAATCTCTTGGTGATGATGTTCATCCACTGCCTATTGAAAATGTCAAAGCAATTTATATATTTTAAGTCAGTTTGGTTCAGGATAGAGTGTATTGTAAAAGACTGGAACTAAGTTGAAAGGGTTGAAAATGGAATTGCTGACTCTTGAAGGGATATAAGCTGCAATCAATGAAGTGAAAGCTGCCCCTCCTCTGCTGCAGCTGCATAACAAAGATACTGTGCCATCCAGTGGGGGGCTGGAGAACAACACAATAGACAAGCTTTTAAATATGACTAAACAGGAGACAATTCTTACTGTCCAAGAACCACCAAGACACTTCTCCAAATAATACAGATTGTTGGCAGCATAAGAAACAGAAAGCTTAATCGTAGTGTGTTACTAGACTTGCCAGAGGCAGGTATATTAGTGCAAGTATTTGTATTATCAGTCAGAGATAAACAGGTTTGTAATAATAGATCATTGAAGTGGTGTCTTTTTAGAGAAGCTTTAAGATGGACTACAACCACAACATGAATGTGAAAAGTGGCTGAAAGGAGGCGAGTGTGTTGGGTTTTCTGTGACAAATTGGTCAAATAAGGGGACATTGATACTGTTAAAGAAATGCAAAAAGGATGCATGCTGTACTGGACAAAGGCGCCAATAAAATACTTAATTGTGTAGTAAAAAGAAAATCTGCTTTACCTTGTAGATGCAGGCAAAAAACTGCTCCCATGCTGTGCTGGTCCACTTGTCAATGTCAATTAATCTGTATTTTACAATGACAAAAATGAAGTGCATTATGGTTAGTAAATGTTACATGTGTACATGTTGACATGGGTATAACTACCAGTAAGTACAAGAAGTAAGCATTCTCTGTTTAGATTTGTTCTTAATTACCATTACATGGGTGACTTTTGTCAGTCCTCATAATTGGTTGCTCTCTGGAACTGGAATTGATGAAAAATTGAACCATACTGGGAGAAAAGGGCAGGATTTCTCTAGAGAATGTAGCCAGTTCTCTCTAGGCCTGTACAAGAAGTAATTCATTTGGCTCAATATCACGGCAGCTCCGGGTGTGAAAGTACACATCATGTCATCATGAGTGTGGGCAGACATTGTCTCTATTACTTGGAATACATGTTTTTGGTAGTTTCTGGTAAGACCTGTACATAGATAAAGTGGAAGTTGAATTACTAAACCTATAAATCCATTATTTAATTGTATCACAGTATAGGAGTGTGAGATATGGCAATAAAAGATTGTTAAATCATGCTACAGTGCATTAATTTACGTTCTGCCCTTTGCTGCCTTTTATACTGTATGAAAGCTAGTGTTCATATTAAATAAAAAAGTAAAATAATGTATTAATTATTATAATGAGCATTGGATTGGATGTACATTAAAGATGTATTTTTTAAAAAGGCTTAATAAAGACGCTGATAGCAGTAGTCTTCTGTGTAAGACAAAAAATACAAAGTTAACTAAAGTTCAAAATTGTTATCTTGGCTTAATAAAATCGTGACAATATATTTTACCATATCGCCCACACCTTTCATAGCATATGGTAAATGTTAAACAACAATAAATACTGGTATTCGGTCTACCTAGTCTACCTGCTCCCTGTCCTCAACCATACATTTCATTGTCTAAGGCACTAATGGAAAGCAGCAGCAGCAGCCCTATAGCCATAAAAAGATGTAGACTTGACCACCCCTGTACATCCAATTAGCAATCATGGCCAAGCCTATAGGCCCGGGGCCAATTCAAATATAGATAAGATCATATACAGACAAATTGAAGGTGGGTTATAACAAGGAACTGGCAGATGGAGACTTAAGATGTTATCTGACACTTGCTAGTCTGTGTCTGTCTACTGCTGAGCAAGCACTATACCAGCAGCACCCTTCACCCACGGAGCAGTTCGCAAAGGAAAGAAAGATAATTATGTCATATAATAATGAATAGCACTGGCTCCAGTTCAGAGAATTACAGATAGCGTTTGTCAGCAGCACACCACTCGCTTTGTAGGCCGTCCAATTGGGTTCAGTCAAATACAACCTTGGCAGTGGGGAATCTATTCAACATATCCACCTTTTTTTCTCGTTCTTTCACACAAGAATGAGGACTAATCAGAACAGAGAGAGACAGTCTGTGGGTGCCAGCACTTTTTTTATTACTTTGGTTTCCAGCCCCTTGGTGCAAAAGCAGAGAGTGGACTTTTAGTGTTTCTTGTGTTGTGCATCTGCAAGCATGGATTTTTGTGTTAATTGGATTCTAATTGCATCAAGAAGCAGTGAATGAGGATGTGTTGTGTTGTAACCAGAGTTGTGTAACATATTTACTTGTTCATTTAAAATTGTACTTTTAACAAGTATTTTATAGCACCATACTTAGTTACTTCTACTTCCTAAATATAATTTTGATTATATATTTGAGTATAGTTTTGTCCGTATCTACAGCACTGATTATAAAAACAATTTAAATAGGTAGTTCTTTTTAATGTTTTATGTTGTGGAAAAAGTTAGAAGATTATGATATTTGTGTTTCTATTTGCATCTGTATTATTGATCCAAAATACCAGAAATAGCAAATCAATTAATATTTTGGGTCTGTCTGGTAATATTAATAGGCCTAATTAGCCTACTTTTATCTTTACCAAAACCTTTTTTACCAAATAGTTGAATGACTACTTTTTACTTCTATTTGAGTAATACTATTTCAAAGTTATAAACCCCTAATTAATTTCTGGCTACTCTACCCACTAGTGTCACTTTTAGTACCTAGTATCTTAATTTGGATTTTTTTTACAGCCCTACTACCCATCTCTGGTGCTAACATAGTGGTGTGTGGCGCAGCTTGGTACCATAGATTGTCTTCCTTCATGTATTATGCCCTGGGGCAGATTCACAGAGGGGTGGGAGTGCTCTGTGTATGGAGCGGCAGGTGATTTCTCAGTGCGATTGAGAATATGAGAATGGAAGTGCGGGGGTTGATCACATCTATGCTCATGTCTGCATGCTACTGTGGTTTTTCCTGTATTTCATCGACTCAAATTATGCTCTGAATATTGTGTTTCTTCAAAGCAAATAATTGATTTTTCTGTTATTGTGTGTTGATGAAAGTATCATGCTTGTTTACTTAGCAGCAAAAAGAGTAAGGTGCCCAGAGAGTACACTCAGATAAACAAGCCTAAAGCAAGTTTGATCTACTCCCAGACAACTGCAGTGTAATGATCAAACAGTTGGCATTTGAACAAGAAAATGACTAGAATCTCTTTTTTGGAAGTAATCTGGAACATCTTCAAGAATAGAACTATAAACTATTAAAGGTTTCATTTTTACTGTCAAGCTGATACAATATCTTAAAATGTAATTTCCGAACGAACTGCTTTCAACCAAGTGCATACTGTGTTATTTCTGTCTAGAGCATATGATTTTTCACTTTTAGTTTGGCAGTAAAATAGCCAGCTGCTGGAAAATATTTTTGGCCAGAGAAGGAGCAGGGTGTCCTATATGTCACTGGTGTCCAAAACATACAAAAGACATTATTATGACTCAAGGAGACTGAGACTGTTTATTGAGATAAAACTAGTGTGAGAAGCGTGTTTTTGTTTTTCCCTTTAAAAATCCAAATGATGGCTTATTACTTTAACTAACCTTGTGTATGGTAAAGCTGCTTCATCATGCAGGACTCAGGTGAGCTCAAAGACACTTTTGGCCATGCTTTGATGCAGCTGGTATATTCTCTATTCGGCAGCTCAGCCTTATAATTAGAGAACATCACAGAGAAGACTCAGCAAAGGCACATATTTACCTCAAGCAGCTTTTCATTTAGTCTGAGCTGCATTCAAATCGTCTCACAGACTCTTTGTTGCCAAGCAACATGAACCTGAGGTACTTTATGGTATTCCACTTATAGAGTTTTCCCTTTAGGCTCAAACAATTCATATCTGACATGTACTCCTCCGTCGCTGTCTTTTGACCTCAACAAAGTCAATCTCAGAATTAGACTCCTGCCAGGAGATGTGCTACTGATAACAATGGCACTTATCTGTGACAAATTTCCTTTCTCCTGCTGAACAATGTCACTCTCATAATTGGATATAAAGAGGGCATGGAAAATAGGTTATGAAATCGTGTTCAGAGAAGAGAAAGTCAATAAATCAGGTACAAATCTCCCTGATGGAGCACTATGTTTCAAGTATCACTTTCTGAAGACATAAGAACAAGAGGCTCCATTTATATTCCTACTTCTGTGCTGCAGACTCGGCTCTTCCCACTGGCACAAGGATTGCCCTAAATGCACATTGGGGGAATCAGGCAGCAGTCCAGCTTATGTGGGTGAGGTTATAGAGTGTGACTGCCTCCACATTGAACTGCACTGAACGGTGTCAGCTCGTCCAAGAACCACTGTCATTTTGGCGCGAGAGATGGAGCAGAGTGGAGCTCTCACGTTGTTGGAGGCCGTCCAGATTAATTAGTAAGACGTGAGAATACAGCTCCCCTTCCTGCCCAACAGAAACACCCCTGCAAGCTAAGATCCATCCAGGGATCACAGAGAGCGAGAGGCTGCATGATTTATCAAGGATCATTTTGCTGCCGAATTTGTAAACACCATTGATCAATCTGCCATAGCATTTACAAACCGCTTCAGTTTCTTTAAAAAAAAATTACAACTCATTACAATAAAGGCTCCGGAGTGGGGAGGAGCGTTGCTAATATGGATCATGGCCTGGAGAATAACTCACATAGATTTTGAACAGCTCCATTGATTTCCCATGCATCAAGGAGACCAACCGCACTAAGACAACCAGCAAAAATCTTACATAGGCGAGACTGGGGTGAAAACAGCTGAAATAGACAGAACTGAAACCATGAAGAGGATAAAGAAAAAAATATACACCTTTAGAGATTAAGCAGCCAACGCTTCACTTTATTTTATATGCACTGGCTCTGTGACAAGTGCCTATGCTTCTGCTGTAAGTTCTCCTCTGCATATCAACTCCTTAATCTTTGAATGTGGAGTTTTATAATGCGTTGTGGTGTTGAAGCGAAAACGTATAAAACAGTCTGCACAAAGATACAAAGGAAGATATTTTGGGTGCTCGCAGATATCATTTGCTGAGGAAATCAATTTGCTCAGCTTTTGATATGGTACAAAAAATATGGCCAATGCCGGATGACAGACATAAAATATAAAAGACTTTTTCTGTACGTGTTCTGTACTTTTTCTTGCACTGATTTGAACTGTCTTAAACTAATGGCAAGGAATCAGAGTGGGTAACAGAAGGAAAACATATATACAATATTTGATGCTAATACTTTTGAACCAGGGCTAAACCAGAATCAGGTGAGGTCTAAACCAGGTCAAAGCTATAACTAACCAGGACTAAATCATGATAAAACTAGTGTTAAAACAGGGCTAAACCAAACAAAACCAGGTCCAAACCAGGACGAATTTATGGTCCATTATTGTATAAAACATAAGTTGCAATACATTGTTTCTTGCCATGTGAATATTACACCTGGTGCGATTACAATATATTTTTTTATATGATATATTGTGCAGCCCTGGTAAAGAAGTAACCTTTCAAACACACGGCTTGGCTCCAACCTTGTATAAAGCCTGGGAGACTGAGAAGTAGGGCAGAGCAGTTTCCATCGCCATGCAGCCAAATGAACTGTAATTGCCTTGGGAGGAAGAAATCTCACTGCGGGGCCCACAGACAGGAAGGTAGCACTCACTCAGTACTCAGATCAGCATTGATGAGTGGCAGGCCATTGTTAACATCCAGAAAACAAACAAGTGCTGCATAAAAGAGCATCGACAAACAATGGAGCAACCAACAACAGGCTGGAGTCAACAGGGACCAATGACAAAACTGTGTAGGAGTAACTCAAAGGAAGTGAGGAGATTAGGATGAGGGTTGCTTTGCCAGTTATAAATAAACATGTGGGGTGGGTTGCAGGTTCAATTGTTTTGGCTTCCTCCATCTTCCAAAAGACATGCATGTGTTTGGAGAAACAGTGAATTGACTATAGTGAATGAATGTGAGAGTGAACAGTTGACTGTCTGTGTATGTCTCTGTGTCAAACCAGCAACTAACTGACTCGTGTCCAGGTTGCACCCCACTTAAGGCCCACAGTTGCTGGGATAAGCTCCCGGCTGAAGATGATGAATGGATGAGTTAAATGCGATCATGCAGTGGTCATAAAGTTACAAAAGTGTGCAAAGTATGTAGGTCAGAAATTAAGCATGTATGATTTGGCTCCATATAGGAGAAACAATTCCAGCGTAGAAAATAAAACTAAAAATGTGTAGAACAATGTAATAAAAAAAGCAAAAATTGTATATCTATATGCATTTAAGTGGATGGTAACCAATATATTTTTTTCTGTAATAAAGCATTTTTTCAAAGACGCTGTGTCAGGTTTGAATATATTGCATTTTACCTCAACAAGTGACGATAGGGGTCTTTTGTTCTGGACAAAAGACAATAAAAGACCAGCAGGGGGCAGTCACTTTAGTACTGGTTTGGAGTGTAAATCAGTAAAGTGAAATATGCTAAATTTAAAAATATATACTGTATATATACTATACTATACTATATATATATGAATTATATGAATTAGGTTTGGTCAAAACAGTTATAGCAAAGGCTGCGTTTTCATACCACAAAATAAATACATACATTTTAGATTGAAGATCTTTTCCTATTGCATTTAAACCCAAAATCACAGAGTACAGATGCCAGTGGGAGACAAACTTGTTGAGAAGCATGTTGCATTTGTTTTCTTTACAGGGGGTCGGACCACATTGTTTGGGGTCAAGAGCTCTATTTGAGTGTAGCCTTTTTGGTATAATTAATAAGCACACCATTTGCCAAGGTCAAAAAGCAGCATTCATCGTTCTCTAGTTATGAACTGCACTCCCTAAGGTCTAACAGATGAGTTATATTTCTGTATTAAACAAGTGTGCAGATGTACCTATTGCTTCCACGAAACAGTAGTCCACATTTAGAGTCAAGCCACAACTTTCCTCCTACTCAAACGCAGCTTCTCGGAATCATTCCTGTGGAAAAAAACGGTGAGTGTGAAATTACCTGAACACATGCTGCCAATAACGGACTCTACGTCTTACAAGAATGTGACTGTTAAATGAATCAGAATTGTAGAGACCTATAGACTCACCTTAAAACGTTTACCATGTATGTTACATGCAAACTTTCATTATTTGCTTTGTTTACTAATATCATATTTTACACTAAATTTAATAAATCGTATTAAATTAGCATAGGCCTAAAACTTCATCATGCATCCACGTTACCGGACGTTACCTGTCATCGTGGTACTCAGCCCTCGAGGCGTTGGTCTTGTAGTTTCTCGTGGGTTGATAGCTTTTGCTCAGCATCATTATACGGCCACAATACATAGTTTACCTGCGATGTTTTCTGTGAATATATAAGAAATTGGGCGATATCGTGTTCGTAATAAAGTTGCTCTGCGCTAATGCGCTAACGTTGTTGGCCCACTGACTGTACAGATGATTAGCCGTTTGTTAAACGCAGCTGTGGCGGAGTGATATGTAACGTTATAGGGCCTGTTTAATCGTCTTTAAAAATATATCTGTAGGATATTTAAAAATAATTTAAACATTTATAATTTCATTTCATTTACTATATTATTTCTAATACCAGTGTTATTTGGTATATGTTTTTGGTTTAAAATCTAAAAGCTATTTATTCATTCAGACATTTTCAAACTATATTATGCGACAAAGATCATTGCTTTCAAATTATTATTATCCTCCATATTAAAACACAGTGACTTAAAAATAACCTGTTATTAGTTATAAATGTAGCCGGTTCGAATCCCTGCTCAAGCACATACTGACATTGTGTCCCTGGGCAAGACACTTAACCCACATTGCCTATGAATGAATGTGGTTGTGTGATTGGGGTTTGGTGGTGGTCGGAGGGACAGACTGGCAGCCACGCCTCTGTCAGTGTGCCCCAGGGCAGCTGTGGCTACATAAGTAGCTTACCACCACTCAGCGTGTGACTGAGGAGTGAATGAATAATGTCATTGTAAAGCGTCTTTGAGTCTTGAGAAAAGCGCTATATAAAACCAATGCATTATTATTATTAAATCATATTGCTCCACTAGAGATATTTTGTATCTCATTTTTTATAATTAGGTTCAGTTTTATTTGTTCACTGTGGACTAATCAGCTTATTTATTTTACCTGGCATTGCTTCTTACTATTAGAGATAGACTTCAAAGTTCCCAGAGCTTGCTTTGGCTGTGAAGCCATATAGTTTCCACATTGGCCCATCACATTTCAGGAGGGTATCCTGTGCAATAGCTTGAGGAACCACCCTTACATTCTCATCTTGGTGGAGATAGATTGGCTGCCAGCCGACTGCTCTGGATCATTCCACTTTAAATGAAGAGTGAGACAGAAACCATGGCCTTGTCAATTTGTTCCCAATATCCTGCTCTCAGTCTCCGACCTGCTCGGTCCAATCCTTCACACCATTAAGAGCATCTCAATCCATGCAGAAAGGAGTGGAGCTACTGGGGTTAAGTCATGTCAGGGGGTGTACAGGTGGATGTTATAAAACTATTAAAATCTTAGCATTAACTGTATATTGTCTTAGCTTCTCAGTCGCGTGAGCAGGTTTAAGATGAAGTTCATGATTTTATTTTACAACAAAGTCCAGAGGTGGGTAGTAACAAGTAACAAGTAACAAGTTAGTTTTGAATAAATGATGCTTCTAAGAGTGGCTTTAATTTACATTTTACCTTTACTTTTGAAGTAACAATACTCGAGTACAATATTTGATGACACGATACCTGATGTCACAAAGAAATCTATTCAGTGTTTCTCAACTTACCACAAGACTCTAAGTAATTAATGAGCACAGATAAATTGACTTAAATTTAGGCTTCATTAAGACTGAAGCCTTTTGTCTGACCCCACACAAACCCACCCTTGTGTGTCAATCTCTAAGTCTTGGGGGGTTTCTCTATACCAAAGGTGTCCTTGGATTGAAAAAGTTAGACTATACCCACCGTGTATGTTAGTTCTAAGACAGGGGTGGGCAAACTGCAGCCCGGGGGCAACTTTGGGTGCCCTTTGGGCTTTTTAATCCTGTCCGCCAAGCATTTTCTCATATTTTCTAAATGAAAAAATGTTGCCAATTTATCACTGATCTTGCTATAACCTGCAGTAACTAGTTAACTCCACATCGACATATTTTTTCACTGAGGTCCGATCGAAGGCTGTATGTCTCATTTGTCAAGAAATGGTTGCAGTTTACAAAGAATACAATATCAGGCACATTTTTAAACCCCCCGTGGCCTTTGAGTCAAAAAGTTTTCCCAGCCCTGGTTTAACTGTTTTTAAGGTTCTTTTTGTGAGACAGAGAGCTTTGTTTACCTGCTTTACATGTTTCGACTACTTCCTGTAGTCATCGTCAGAAGCGTCACGTGATGTTACTATGACGTGTCTTGTAGGGTGTTTAAGTAGTTTTATCTGACCGCCGAGAGCGTTTACGCCCCCTACTGTCTGATGCCTTTTCCAGGACGGCGTCCCAGGTGTGGGACAGGGTGTAGGCTCCTTCATTCCGGTTCATGGTCCTTGGTGCGCGCTTTCTAATCTCGATTGCCTCTCTGATCCAGCGGTGGTATTTGTTACTTTCAGCACGGATGACCCTGGCATTGTTCCAGTCCATAAGATGATTTTTCCTTTTGCAGTGATCGGATATGGCTGATTTTAGGTTTTCTTGTTCTGCTTGTTGTTTTATTGCTCTTGTTTGTCTATTGTCTATTAAAAACAGTTAAACTTAAGAAGACAGTATGAATTTTTACCATAAACTTTACCTTTTAAGAAATTATTTTGGTACTTTGTAGGAAAATACTGGTTTTGCACATCTGTGTGTTTTACAGTAAAGCACAACACCCTGATTACCCCTCAGTGTTGGACATGATCTCAGCCACGAGTCCCGTCATCACCAACTGTCTGATCGATATGAGAGGCATCGAGTCTATCCTCATCATCAAAGTGAGAAACAAAATAAACCTCAATATAGCCCAGAAGCCCACTAAAATGTTCAATTCTTTATTTGTGTAATTTGCAGGAGAAAAGTAAAGCTCGGACGGTGATGCAGCTGGGCAAACCTCCCAAAAACTGTAAAGAAGCCTTCACGATGGAGGGAGACCAGGTTTATCCAAATCGTTACTACACCTCAGACTTCACTATGGCCAAGTACCTGGGAGGGGACATTGAGACTGAGATCAGGTGAACATTAGTATTGTGAAACTGCAAAAAAACCTTATAATACAGCCCACAGAGGGTCTCAAAGTCTCATTTTGACTTCTGTAATGTTGTACTATTGAGTAATTATCTTTACTCAAATACAAAATAAAAATATTAGGTAGTGCAGAAGTTTAGATGTTATATCTAACTGTGCCTCCACCTTACTATATCCTCTGCTCTGCATCCTTTTCTCTGACTTACATCATATCCCCTTTCACTGCAGTACATCCATACATCTCCTTTGTTCTTCCTCTAGGCCTCTTGTCTGACAGCTCTAACCTCAGCATCCTTCTACCCATATATTCACTATCCCTCCTCTGTACATGTCCAAACCATCTCAGTCTTCAAAAACATGTGCTGTCCCATAATGTACTCATTCCTAACCCTATGCATTCTAACCATAAACAAAGATAACATCTTAAGCTCTGGTGCCTCCATCTCAGCCTCCTGTCTTTTTCCCCACTGACAAACCATAAAATAACACTGCCTGTTGTAGCCTGTTGGAGTCGGAGTTGGAAAACCACCAGGGTCAGTTGAGCAGGTTTCAGCTCCATGTGGCATCGGTGACAGACGACATCCACAGCATGGAGCAAGAACTCAATGCCACCATCGCAGCTCTCAAAAAGACACAGGTCAGAGGAACAATTAACTTCTCTAATATTTATGGTTGGTTAAGCTTAAATTCAATACTTCACTGTTCCTACTGTTTGGATAAAAATATAAAATAAATAAGTAACAACGCTCATTCTGTTTACTATGATTCCCTAATGTTTTCCTATGGGCAATGCTGCTTCTTTGGTACTTAGTAATGACTTATATAGAGCAAGGAAGGATAGCAAGACTATGCACTCTTTTGGCTAGTACCAAGCCTGGATAAATAGAGGCAAATCACAGCACACTAGGAAACCAAAAGGAAATATGATTTTAATAGCAAGGTAGACCCAAAAGTTTCAGCCAGATTTTGACTATTTTAATAAAACTAACCTTTGTCAAAAACTTAAATGCTAATAAACTGGCATAACACAATATCAAATATTTACCCGATGAATAGAAGTCACAGGAACGTAATAATTACACAATAATTATCTTAATCTGCAATGCCAACATTTATGCTAATACCTTTGATAATTCTATTGGCCTTATATTTCACTGTAAGAAAGCAGCTAACATTGAACTGTCTTTTGCTTATTGCAGGTCTCTATAAACCAACTGAAAGCCTCTATCACAGACCTGGAGACAGTGGAGGAGGAGCAGAGAGATGACGTCAGCTCTTTGGTACTGATCTGATTTACTCTGTTTGGGCTCAGGTCAAACAAAAACTACTGTCTGCTTCACTGTATATGAGAGGGAGGTGTTTTACTGCACCAGAGCCATAGTATTAGTATCAACTGAGATACATCATACTGGGACTGTTGTAAAGGCTTCTATATTTAGGTACAGCTTGTTGATTGTGATGCAAGGCTTAGTTTGGGTATAATCTTAGTTTGGTCTTTGTTGATCAGACTTAGTTTTCAATATGTCCTGGTTTAATGAAATATTGTTCTGGTTTAGTCTTACTATAGTCTTGGTTGTCCATAGTTTAGTACTAATTTAGTCCTGGTTTAGATTTAGCTTGGTCCACATTTAGTCCTCATGTTGTACCTTATATTGGATTTAGTTCACATTAGCATTGATTTTGTCCCATTTTAGTCCTCCAGTCCATTTTTGGCTATTCCCAAGCCTTAATATATAACTAGGCCTGTGCTGTCGTCCCCGACAGCAAGGTGTATATCGGCGAAAACGGCCCCATACGTCTGCCCTGTACGTCTGCCCCGTATGTCTGCCCCGTACGTCTGCTACAACTGGCCT
>JAVQKC010047231.1:0-17820 GCA_036025475.1 Philypnodon macrostomus | reverse complement strand
ATGAGTCTTTAGTTCTATTTGAGTCTTTAGTTCTATTTGAGTCTTTAGTTCTATTTGAGTCTTTAGTTCTATTTGAGTCTTTAGTTCTATTTGAGTCTTTAGTTCTATTTGAGTCTAGTTCTATTTGAGTCTTTAGTTCTATAGGAGTCTTTAGTTCTATAGGAGTCTTTAGTTCTATTTGAGTCTTTAGTTCTATTTGAGTCTTTAGTTCTATAAGAGTCTTTAGTTCTATAAGAGTCTTTAGTTCTAATTGAGTCTTTAGTTCTAATTGAGTCTTTAGTTCTATTTGAGTCTTTAGTTCTATTTGAGTCTTTAGTTCAGCAGCTCAGGTATTTAGAGCAAGATACACTTTGGGTCATGCCACTTTGATCTGCTCTCTTTAAATGGAAAGGTCCATGACTAAATGGACCATTTCAAACTGATTTTTAAGCAATTTTTGTATTTATGTATTAATATTTATTATTATGTATTATTATTTTTTTGTTACACTTGTCATTTCGTTGCCAAACGAGGCAATTATTTACGATTAAAAAAGAGCGCAATACAAAAATCCGGTTACGCGAGTGACAGGCATTAAAATGAATCCACAGACCTAATACAGGCTTAAAGGGTGCGCTGCTGCCACATTAACATAGTTAAAGGTAATGGGTAATTAGGAAAAATGTCAGGATGATTGTAACAGAACCACGCGCTCTACATTTCACGCGCCTCTGACGCACGCCCCTTTAAAGACTATGCAAATAATGCGTTAATTAACCTTGAGGAGAAATGTCTTGGGTTTGGGTCCTCTCTTTTTGGGTCCGTACAGCTCCCTCTCACGCTCCCTGTGAACACAATACGGACAGTCAGCAGCAGGTTCGAGTGTCACGGAGCAAAGTGCACAAGGCACAGCGTATATTTATGAGACACATTGACTGCCTGTGCGCGTAAAGGCCGATGGAGACAGCTTACCTCTGCTCAAAGGCGGCCAACAGCCGAGAATCCAGAATATTCTCCTCGGGCTCCCAAGTGCTGTATCTGCCAAATAAAACATGAAGTTATTCTGAGGAAGCGGTCGCTGTGCTGTGCTGTGACCGTGGTGTTAGCCTGGAAGCTAAAATATCCAATGCGCAACTCCACATTTTAATCGCGTTAGCCACAGACAACCACAGCCGCAACAGCACCCGAACACAGCTTAAATACACCCCACATACACAAGACTCACTGTAGCAGGACTTACTTCGGAGACCAGCCCTTCCATTTCACCAGATATTCAATCCGACCCTGCGTGCCATCAGAAAGAAACAGACGACATGGTTAGATAGCAGCTTGCAGAACAATTGTACACTTCAGTGCGCGGTACCAGTGGAAGAAATACCCCAACCTCGGAACGCGTACCTTTCTGATCCTCCGTTTTATGATAGACTCGGCTGCGAAGACTCGTTCCCCGACGGCAGACAGCTCCATGTTTACCACAGTGCCACCGATCCACCGCTAGCTGGCTGTGCGCTAACCTCAGCGAGCAGTTATTTTTCTCCTCCAGTCAGTCCCAGCCACTCTGAATTCTCGACAGACCATAATACTCACGGACGGAGAGACGTCAGCGCAATTATTACGTCGTTGCCAGGGTAACGATCCTCGAGCAGAGCGCTCATTGGCCCGGGCGTTGCTACGTGCTCAGGGTTGCTAAGTGTTGGGAGGAGCCGGTGCCCGGGTAAATTCTTTCAGGGGAAATGGTGGCGCGTCTCTCCGCGGTCAATAAGCCATATAACACATTTTAAAATGTAATTACATAATGTTTCAAAATAAAATTACTGCGAGGCGCGCGATTGTGGCACAGAGAAGAGCGTATCCAGTTTCACAACAAACGTGGGTTTGTTAAAGCGAAGAAGCGCAAAGAACAAACGTCCAGTTCCTGATTTTAGTTGTAAATGTGGCCCAACAAACAGATTAGTACTTAGTTATTTTCAACAATCACATAACACTAAACCAAACGGCCGCGTGCTCTACACGTCTGTCCGGTCATTGCTTATATTCCGCTTATAAAACAGGATACATTCATTTATTTAGTGCAAGATTTAAGCGAATATTTTTGTTAATGTTAATGTTTTTGTTAGACTTCCTATCTTTTGCGGTCATATGTGTGAGATATGACAGACGCTCAGATCTGTCACCCGTCAACACCTTTCTGAATGTAATAATGTATCAGCCTTTTCTCCGCTCTCCTACACAATTTAGAAAAAAATGATACGAGCTAACCCAAAGCATTTTATATTTATTGACTATTCGCAAAACCAAGATGATGAAACACAAATTTACCCAACACAGCTGCGTCACAAAATAAGCCCGTGCTTCGTTTCTGGAAAAGTGTTGTTCTGATCAAAGTTCATAACGTCAAAAAAACGTTCCAAACGTAATATTTCACACGCCTTCTTCGTGCGTAATTTACGCACACATTTTCGTTTGTATTTGCAAGACGTAAATACAATTACCAATTGAAACTCAGAGGTTAATCTGTTAGGACACATGATGGAGCTTGTGCCTGGTGCGCTATAGTATATGGTATAGTATATAATAACATTTCTGTAGTTTTGTTGAGAGTAGGATAAATATACAAGGTCAATAAAATGTTTTTTTTAATGTAAAAATACAGTCAAAATGTTCTTGTACCGTTAAAGAAAATAGAGCAAGATATAATTGTAATATTGATAAGATTAGGAACCTCAAACCACTGTATAACTATGGGTTTAGGCCCAGCTCTCAGGTTTGACGAAGAGGAGAGAGACCCCTCTGATCGCTTCGGCCACAGACTCATCTGCAAAAGGCCCGCACGCGTCAATACAACAAACCATATAGGCCACTGATATGGTTTAGAAAAGAATGTATGAATACAGTAAATAAAATGAAAACTTCAGAGACATAAAAGCTCAGCGCGCGCTCGTTGGGATTTGTTTCTCCAGAAAAACAAGCCTTTATTAATTTCATAAATAAATAGGCCTACATTGAACAGTTTATAAATATAGATTAAATATCAGTATCAAGATCTGTTTAGAGATATGCAGCCCAGGCCTCTGGGAAGCCGATTTGAGACCGAATAACTGCATTTGATTTGAGTTTTTGGAGAATGGTTTATTCTGTAGTAGTTTGGCCGTACATGTAAAAACACTGAGCACTCGAGGTTTCACAGATAACAATAAAACACTCGTATTAACCCTTTTCTATAGAGATTTCAAATCATGAAGAACAAAGAAAAGTTTTGTGCTCTAAATCTACTGGTCTGGTCTGGTGGTCTAATTGCGCACGCGGTGTGTGGGTTCACGCAGACGCGTCACGTAATGGGCTAATTAATTGCGAAATATTTTTGGATGTCGATCATCTATAATGACGTAGCTTTGACACAAACCACGGTTTAACGACTGCGTCCTCGAGCGCACTGTCCTCACACTGAGGGGAGCAGCCAAGACAGACACACTTCTGTAGAACACAAGCTGTCCACCTTTCACCTGCACCAGTGAGACACTGGGTATATTTTGGAAACACTGGACGGACACGTGTTTAATGGATGTTGCGCGCGCAGAGCTTTTAGAAAGACCTCAGTAGAAATCAATTGCTGGTTTTCGTTTCTGCGAATCCTTTTCACGTGCGTGATAACCACGAGCACGAGCAGAGAGAGGAAGATGGGCGCTGCTCGCGCGTTGGTTTCTATTGGTCCGCGTGCGCTGCACTGCAGCACGCGGCCGCGCCAGACTCTATTGGTTGGCTTGTATCCGGGCAAGAAGCGCTTCTGTTCTCGAGTCCTGCCACAAAGGCTGTTTCTTTTTGAGCGAGAATTACTGGGTGTGTTTCAAAGCAAAACGACGAGACGAAGAGCCGCGCTGTGTGTGAAGACGAAGGACAATAGCTGCAGCTTTACACTTGGCCCACGTGTGTCAGAGATAACATCTGCCCCTAATCATAAATGACACTTAGCATTTACCCAGGTTGGGCCTATCGCCCATATCCGCCTCACTTTCGGACCGCACTAACGCACGTCCAGAGATCCATGAAGGTTCAAGTCAAGACATTGGTCCGATTTCTAAAGACGTAATTGCCTCACTGCCTTTAACCTAAAACACACACTCAGTCGTTTCACCTGCGGCAGGTGAATGGACGTGTGTGCACGCAGCTTTCTTTGTTCTGTGGCTGGCGCTGCACTGGCGCTCGTCCACTTCAGTCTTGTGCCTAGTCTCGTGCCTCTCTGTTGGACTTTAGTTCATTGAGAGGGTTTGCAAACTACTGAACTGTTTGTAAGGAATAAATCTATAGGCTGTGGCACACACAATACAGGCCTAGACTAATGTATAGGCCTCCAAGGCGCTCAGCTGACTGGGAACAGCAGCTCTGTCGCTTCTTCGTCGGCGCCAGAGGAAGACAGTTTTATTGGAGATATCAGACAGACATGCTTGGTGCTGTGTCTACAGAGCTTAGCTTGGTGTTAAAATATGATGTTATGTGAAGGTATTTCCCAAGTTCAAGTATCAAAGTATGAAGCTCATATAATCGACGCGTCTTTATGTGCGCTCATTGAAAAAGGCGCTGTCATTTAGGCCACAGGTCACCAGTCCTGCAAAGAAACCGGTGGCCTCCCGTGGATTCTCTTTCTCTTTCAACGCGTCTCAGGCTTTACTCAAGAGCGCATGTGACAGGAACAGCTGCTTGCGTTGACCTGAGATATCACTTTTAACGACGTGGGCTTAAAACATTAACAACGATTAAATATAAAGAATATAGAGTTTCAGAGTTTATAATGTGAGATATGTGCTTGGATGTAGGGTAATTATTCCCAAAGGAGATAGTTTGAACAAGGGCCCATAAAGTGGACAAGCAGCAGACTACACCCGAGATGAATATTCTGGAGACTGTTTAACACTCTGCTGTGAGCTCAGCCTTTACATTGAATTATTTAGTCCATATACAATCCTCTTTGTCTATATATTGAATACATTGATAATAAGTGGATTTCCTCTTTAAAAAGCCTTATTCTTTCAGAGATTCTCACCCATCACATATACCTCTCCATCTCATTATTTCTGCCATCAGACATAAACAGTTTAACTCAGGACTAACCAGCAAAGTCTAAATATAACAATACAAAACTATACCAGGTATCTCTAATGGTATAAATAGTGCTCATGTAGACCAAGCTTGCACACCCTTTATTCTGGAGTTGACCAACTACTGTACGAATTCATTGCTTTTCTAACAGGGGGCCCTGACGGCAGCTCCAGCTTCACACATGCAAATAGTTGATCTGAAAATAACCCAGGGCTCTGTAATAACCCTGGCAGCCCGAAGCCTCCACGCCCCAAAATAGAGCCTCACACTGATTCAGTCACTTCTGGCCTATAGCCTTCTGAGAGCATTAAAACTGTCCAGTCAGCCCAGCTTAGAAAAGACAAGACTCAGGCAGATACTCGCAAACCACTTTATTTATTGCAAAATGTACGGAGAAGCCTTCAGCTAGCAACTTCAGGTGTTTTTGACAATTCAGAATACAACAGTTGATAGTTCTCAAAAAGAGGAAGCATATGACACATGAGAGAAGAGCTTATAAAGGCAAAAAATAGCTTGTTGGTTTCAAAACATCTGCTTAAAAATGACTGGTCCCCAATGGAAAAGGACTGCCTGAACTCGACACTCGAAGTTCCCAAATGAATCCAAATTACCCCAATGCATCCGTAGCGTTTAAAAATAGAATTGACATAATGCAGCTGGATTATCATCTGCGTGATTTTGAAAAATGTGAATGACGTCTGTATGACCTTGTAGTTGTTTCAGAGCACCTTCATATAGCCTTTAAACGACGGAATAAAACCGTAACTGTCATCAAGGGGGAGTGTAATTGAAGACATGTACTTTCAAAAAGGCACATCTAGATATCGTTAACCGAATTCAAGACCCAGAACCTCCACGGAAAAAAACATTTGACCGATTTTTCCACAAATCTCAGCCACGTTGGTTTGGCTTGGTTGACAAACTGAAAAATACTCATATATACTTAAGTCTGTAAGTCTCCTAAAATAAAATAAAAAAATGTTAGGAAAAAAAAAAAGCTCAGATCTTAAAGAAGGTCATCATCAGAGTTTGTGTGTTTCTCACAGAACAGTCAGGTCGTACATTTTAAGGTCGTACATTTTAAGCCTTTTTTCATTTCTAACATTTTCTCATTGTAGGAAACATATGGACGAAGCACTGTAAAATATTATGGTATGGTATCAAAATACAGGGCATATATATATATATATATATATATAAAAACATACCAGAAACCCTTTGCTTAACATTTTACTGAATGACGACCTAGATTCCCATTGACAATTGTATACCGTGATTTTTAATTCGCAATAAACAAAATGGTGCAGCCACTTCTTCAGGTCTAAAGTTTTTAGTTCTGTTTTTATGACAGGGGAATATGAAAGAACAGCATTACTAATATGCAGCGTCATGGCTTAAAGCAGCACATAGAATAAATAGGGGTCAGAAATGGGTTGTGGTCAGTATCAAATAACTAAACACAACCCTGTTAACAGAAGCATATCTTAACTAAGGACATTCTTTCATTTCAAAACTACTTCCTTCAACATAAATATTTACTGACACACAAAAAAATCCAAAATATTTATCATCATCATCAGCAAGTCCATAACCCCACACTCCAACACAGTGTACTTTACCATGATTTAATATAATTTGTCTTTTTTACAAAATTTCCCAACATTTGAGAAGAATATAAATCAAGTAACATAGAAAAGAGGCCCGTATGTACAGGTATAAGTGCAACTTTTAGTCCAGATAATTGAGTCTTTTTCACCTACATTTGGAAAAGTAGCAGAAATCTGATCCTGCGTGTGATAGAACTTCCAGAAATAACAATCAGGCAGAGCTTATATAAGAAATACTATGCAAAACCAAAGTCTTTAACCTGTACGAAGAAAAAAAGACACAAAAGAGTTCAATTGTACATTCAAGCATCAAAATACAAGTACTATTTCCATGTACAGAGCTAGCCACGTTAGCTATGCCTTTATGTATTCCTTAAACGTAACCGTGAGGCAGTTCGTCGTGATATCCGTGATGACGATATTCCCGAGAAAAGGCTGAAGTGATGGAAAGTGCACCTCTTTTCTCTTGTTGTGGTCGGACACAGACAAAGGCCTAACGCGGTCCTCTTCAGGTTGCTGTGTTATGATTTGGGGTTGCGTTTCAGTGTCAGCTGGCGATTGTGTTGAAGCTACAGCCTCGGGGTGTGCGTCAAAATGTCCCACTGTTGAAAGTGAAGAAGCCTTCGATTTGTCAATGCTCAAGTCAATAGGCTCGTCTTGGTAGCCATAGTCTTGCAAGGAGCTATCAGGTTGGACATTTCGGTGTACGCTCTGGGGAGGTGGCGAGCTAGCATTGCTCAAAAACCTCTTACAAGATCCATTTTGTTCTGTGTCAGAGTGGTGTCGTTTTAACGCACCTTGTTTAGCTCCATTCTCCGCGGGCATATCCAAAGGCACGGAGACCAGATTAGCCTTGGTTGTCAACCGCAAATCCTGATCCACAAGAAGCTGGCCCTCACCTTTGACCCCGACATGTTTATCCTGCCCCGTCACAGTTGGCTCCATTTTGGAAAACTCCTCTTTTCCTTTGGGGCAATCCACATTAAATCCAGAAGCGGGTTTGTCTTTGGACATTTTTGTAAATCCGTTCATAAGTCCGAGCTTTTTGACCAGTTTCATTTTCTCGATATGGTTCTCAGTGCTGCTATCCGGCACCTGCTTTTCCGGATCGCTCCTAATTTTATCTGATTTCATCCCGTTTTCCATATATTTGCTCATAACTATCACAATGCGTCCGTTCTTGTTCTTGTTCTTGACGATTTTTAGCTTCCTACTCCTGAGTTGGCCGTTCGACTGTGGCATTATAACATCCTCTTTGGGTTTCACCTTCTCGTGGTCCTTGTGCCCATTGAGATCAGCTGGAAGCTTTTTTAACTCCATGGTTATATCCTTAATTTTGGTCAAGCATCCTGAATCTTTGTCCCGAACCCATTTTTGCTGCAGCACCACGGGAAGGTTATAACCCTTATTAGAAATATCCGGCACATTGACCTCTTTCGGTTTGGCAAAAACAGGTTCCTTTAGATCCGGTTGATAGTGATGGTGCTTCTTACTGTTGAGCTGATAGTAAAACTTTTTCCCATTAGTTTGGTCCGCATCTCTGTCCTGGGACATTGGCTGGTACGGATGGTGCTTTTTGCTGTTGAGCTGGTACTGCTGGCTTTGAGGTCGAAGCATCTGGATGGAGTTGGACTTTTGGTGGCTCTCTTCTTCACGAATGTCTGCAAGGATATTGGTTCTCCGGGCAAAAGATGGTACCTGCGAAAACAACAAGAGATTATTAGCATCACAAATTGACATAATATTGCTAATAGGATTGACTTATGTTGACCTTTCTCCAAGTCCATTATCTACTCATTCCATATTCACATAGGTGGTCGGTCCCTTAGGCAGCCATTTCACACCACACATTAGGCCTAAGACACATTCATACATCTAGGCAAGGTGGAGAAGTGTTTTGCCCAAGGACACTATAACTGGAGTAAGGATAAAACAAGCTACCTTCTGATTAGTGAATGGCCTGCTCTCCCAAACTAGCTTCTGCTGCCCCATGCATACATACATGCTAAACATTACAAAAGGATAGACCACAAAAGACCAAAGCATGAAAAATGAACAGATCTGTCGTGTAATTGAAGTCCAGCTGTCCCGGGAATGTATGGATGTGTCTGGACAACAACAAAAAGCCATGTTTCATTTGAGGCCCACGTTGCGATGCGGTCAGAAATCGTGTGTGGAATGTGTGAAGGAGTTCAGTCTAAAAAGGCCCAGACCGCTCCAGTATTTGTTCCAGAGGGCCTCATGGCTGATCTGTGAGGCCTAACCCCAAGAGTGACATTTCAAAGTGGCTCCTGTGGCTGTGACCTCAGCTCAGAGGAATGTCACCGCTGCTTTGTGCCCCGTCACTGACTTTATCCCATGTGTTACAAGCAACACCCTCCAGAGAGGAACAAAACACTACCCAGAGGGGTTCTCCTTTTGGGGTTTTGTACACATGATACATACACTATACAATTGTATTTAGGTACAAGGGTAAGGTCAGAGAGGTACTGGGTCCTCTGGTTGAATAGTTGATACTACTGATGTAAAAGCACTATAAAATACACTCACTATCTACTCATCTAGGTAGACTTCATTGTGGTTGTTTCAAGGATTTATTATCTACTGGGTTTTCACAGACGACCATGTCTAGGTGAGAGAGATACGATATCCATTGAGAGACAGTTCTGTGGGCGGGTTGATGTCAGAGTGTGGTTTAAGATAATAGACAGGCAACAATAACGTCTCAATAGATCAACGTCTAACTGAATACACAACCTTGAAGCTCATGACACAAGACCACAACAGGTGCCTCTTTCTTAGGTACAATGTCTTACTAAGTGGCCCGTGTGAGTGTATGCATTTAGCTGCAAGGTCAGAAAGACAATGCATTCTCTGACCTATAGTTTACTGTTGAACTGATGCAAAAGTTCACTAAAATAAAAAAGTCATATAGTTTGTATATATAAAAAATGTAAATTTTCTGCTTCAAACATTTTGTAGAAACATACCTGAACCAGAAGATGCTTAGGTTTGGGTCCTCTCTTGCGGTAACCGATCAGCTGCTCCTGACGCTCCCTGTGGGAAAAGAAAACAGCAGCCAATTAGTGCCAGTGTCTCGGGAGATGAGTGTCTGTCGCCTGGCAACAACACGTCACCGCGGTGTCTTCTCCAGCTCTGCACAGAGTCTCGGCTCACAGTCTCGTAAGCCTGGTAAAACTTTTTACGGGAGATTTTTTCCAAACATCACACTTAACCTTTTTCAAATACATCACTGGTTCTCGTGTTGTCTGAATGTGGGCCCAATGTTATGTCATTCACTAAACTTTAGGGCCGCAATTAACGATTCATTTGCTAATCGATGAATCTGTTCTGAAACTTTTCACTCTCAGTTTGCATGCTTTTGAGTCCGTTCACAATTACTCGATTACTAAATGATCATTTAATCATGATTAATCCCATTAGTTGATTTAGCCCTACTAAAGTCACTTGACTAAATATATATTTTTTTGTTTCATGTCAAGCACTATTAGGGGTTCAAATAAGCAGAATACACTGTAATCAATGAAGAGTTCTTTTAACAACCACTGAACTTGTACCGTCGATGGTTTGGGCGGTTTAACATGACTGTAGATGGTGTAGAGTTCATCTGGTGAAATATGTATAACTGTTAAAATACAGCTTAGCAAGGCAAAAACAAGGAAATTATCTCATTTTTATAAATAAAGCATCCGTCTTCCACTGAACTGAATCATCATGATGTAAAGCTGCATTTATATATGACCGCTATCAGACCTTAATTTTGTCATGGTTTGAATCTAGTTTAGTCCTGATTCAGTTTTTATAAAAGTTTGATAAAATAATAAACTTTAGTTGCTACATACACCACTCTTTTTGATCGTCCAACAGTTTTGTGCCTCATTTGGACTTTCCTCAGCTGTCTCTGGTCGCTGTTTAAGTCACACTAAGGCAGTAACTCAATACTTCAGACAGAGTGATGTCAGTCCCCTCCCCCCATTCTCCCCCCCTCTCTCCCGCCTCTCTCCCACACATCTAATTACAATGACGACTCGGTGTATTTTCATAGGGCTGGCATTCAGACAATTTGGCTCCCCAGAGAGACGCACAATTAGTCTCAATAAAGTTTCCCCTTTAGAGAGAACAGGTAATAGTAATTATGTGGATGTTTTGGTTTGATGTGTGGGCTGTTGGTTTTAAGCTGAGAGTGACAGAAGACAGAGGCTTTATGGTGACAGTTAAACATGTCATGAATTATTGTACCGTTTTCCCCCTAAAACAGGTGCCTGAATTAGTCACCATGTCTGTTTTTATAGCCACATGAATGTAAAAGAAAATGGCCAAAAACAACAGAAGTCTACCCAATAAATTCACTGGATATTTTCTCTATTGCTGACCAGTCTCTGTAACTGTAATGTTTGGAAATGCATCCCAATACTGGAAGGAGGCCCCGGGGAAGACCCAGGCATCCCAATACAGAAATATCAATTCAAACATTCCCATACAACTTTGAATTCTGAACCACAAATACATTTTTATAGTGCAGAGAGAAACAACACTATCCATAGGCATATCCCGATCTCTAAATAATGTTTGACAATGATATTTCAGCCCTTGATTACCCAAATAGAGATACAACTTCATAGTTATTAAGCGTCTTTATTATGTTGGTAATTGGACGATTAGCCAAACAAGAGACACAGGTGCGTCATGTGACCATCGGAGCAGGTAACACTTGATAACCCTGAGCCGGAGAATACCTATCAGGTGACTCAGTAGACACGGCACACAAGGTTTTGTTGGTGATGCTGACCGAGGTTTAACCCTATAAAACCGGTGACACTGGCATTCATCCTAAAACCAGCTCTGAGATTAGACAGGCACTGAATGAAATGACCTCAAGTTTAACTCAGGTTATTATCAGCTGTCCACATGGTGTCAACAGACGGGCCTCTTCAAGGACAAACACTAGATTTAGAGCATATTTATGAACCTAGGCTCATGTATGACGTATGTGTATTCTGGTCAGGAGTGAGGCACAGGGCATGGCCTAATGTTTTTAATTAGACCAAAACACAAAACTGCAACAGAGCTAAATATCACTAAAGTTGTCACACGGTGGATAACATAAGACTGGACCGTTTTAAAGGCATATATATGGCACTTAAGGCACCAGTGTCTATGTGTGTGTGTGGTATAGATTTGCATATTGGACATTATCAATGATTTTTCCTGTTCCCCTTTACAATTGTGCATATTTTAATTGCTAGCTCTGTTCATCAAGTGGAAGCGCATTAACAACAAATGATCAAATTAAACGTCGTATAGCTTACTGCAGACTATCTTATGTTTAGATCAGATATGACTGTTGTTCAAACTGTCACTAAAAGAGAAGTCAACCTTAAAATCCGTGACAAAGCGTGTGTTTGTACCAGTGTGGTTGTTATTGTGCGTCATTTACAGCAAGAGAAGTCACTTGATGGGGTCTTGTTACCTGTCTTGAAACGCATCCAGCAGCCTTGGGTCCAGGATGTTTTCTTCTGGCTCCCACGTGTTGTATCTATAAGACAAACAATCAGGTGTGAACTCAGTGAACTGTTTAATCCCACTATAAAAAGGCACTTTGCATGTGATGTTAGGTAAACGTTGCAAAAGGCGCACACTGGCCCCGTGGACGCACATGTCTGTAGTAACTTTTACGCACGGCTGTAAGAGGAGGAGATGTTCACCCCCCATTTCAACTGTGGATATACGAGCATCCCTTCTACGCGGTCCTCAATTATGGCGGTGACTGTTCCCTAATTGGCACACTGGGGATTGCATACATCGTAAAACCACATCCATCATCGCGGCCAACGCATCAAGCGTCAAAAGCAAAACGCGTAACCGCCCATGTGAGCGCCCACGGGTTTACAAATCAACCCCATGCACCACAGTTTTCAATCTTAATTATAGGATCTTTTAATTTACAAGAATATTTACTTTGGAGACCATCCTCGCCACTTGACCAGATACTCGATCCTCCCCTGTGAACACAAGAGAGAAATGGATAATCAGCCCCAACATTAAGATACTTTCACGCACAGCACTGCACAGAAATAATGTCACGGAAATGCACATATAATCGTCAGAGCACGCGCAGCCGGAGACTCGGTCCCCTCCTCTCGGTTAATGTCCTTCACAGCTCTAGTGACAAACCTTTCTGCTGCGCTTCTTCTCGATGCCCTCCACCGCAAAGACGTGCTCTCCCGCGGCGGGTAGCTCCATTTTCCACAAACAAGAGGAAACACAATTCAATAATTCCGTTTCCCGATATCGTATCTTCGTTTTCCCGCTTGTATTAAGTCCGTCTGGTCTTTTTTTCCAACGCAAAACACAACGGCGTCCCCTGCTCGAGTTTCCCGTGGACCTCTTCCCTCGCGTTGCCCTCGGAGAGTCTCGCTCTGCAGCCGAGTTGAGCTGCAGCAGAAAACACTTCATGCAAATAGCTGTCGGAGTGACGTAGTAGGGGGCGGTGTCCAGGGCGGGGGTTGTTCCCGTGCTACGTTCACGAGACGTGGGGAGAAAGAGCGTTTGACTTTGATAGAAAAAAAAAAAGTTAAGTGTAGAAAACGCACATTAGCCTGCATCATTTACGACAATATCAAACTGATTTTACAGTGTCTTACCTAAAGCTCAAGATTAACTAACTGTGCGGCTGTGGTGAATGTGTGGTTGCCAAATTGCGCAAAAATAAAGGCTTGGTCACACAGTAGGCCCATTCGTTACATTTTTAACCCCCTAAAGGCCTAGTCTCGTTACATTCAAATGAACATGGAAGAAATGACCTTGACCTATAGGCTATCATATCTACTTCTTTAATTTAGTGTATAATGTGCGTTCAAAAATAGATGTTATGATGTGATTTTGCTGACTCCTGGAAAGTATGGAGGCTTAAAGCTTCAAGGACAGCACTCTGGAAATGTTTTAGAGATGTTGAAGACTCAAAAGCAAGAACTTTCTTTGGATCACCAGTGCATGGTCAGAAGGATGATCCAGTCATGTGACCACTCTTTGCTTTCAAAAGTCCACTTCTGGACAGGAAATCTCCTCATGCTAGCTCAAAACGTTTATCAAAAAAAAGCAGAGACTTAAAAAATCTAGAAAACCCGAGCTCAAATGGTCCCCTGAACGCACCAGCTCGTCTGATCAAAAAAGAGCGATGCAAATGGTGCTGAACGAGTGTGGTGATTCATGGAACAACACGACGGCCTGGACCCTCGCTCGCACCCAGCTCTGACGGCCAGCGTGTAGGCCTATGAGTCACTGTATCTGTGTTAACAAGTGCACCGTAAACCGGCACACAAACATACTGCAAACAAAACCTGGAGCTCTCACGTTTGAATGGACGCTCTACATCTCGTTATGAGCCTATGCATAAGCTTAGGGGGGTTCCAAGGCTGATACATAGCCATAATGCAAGGCCCATACAGTATAGAGATCCAATTAGACACTTCTTTATGGGATGTTCTTGATCATCTCCAGTGAGCAGCAGTTCTGTGGGCGAAAAGTCCTTGTTGATACCAGTGAGGACGCTGAAATTCAACATGACTTTGAACATGGCATGGTTGTGGGTGCCAGGTGTACCATTTTGAGTATGTAAATTGATAGCCCCATTACATTTTTATAGAAAAAAGACATTGGCAATTGTTCGGGTGAAAATACTTTGTTGATGCCAGAGGAATACAAAGTCAACGTTAGCTCTGATCGGAACATCAAGGTCTGCAGAGCTCTGATGGTAAAACATGAAGCTGGTAGGCTCCGGCAACAGAAAACTACACGGTAAATGCCACTTCATTAGGTACACAGTCAAAATACAAGGCCAGACAAATAATCCTTCATTTACTGAATTGTGGTCTGTGGGGTGTGTATAGTTAAACCGTGGTCAGAGCTTATAGCCAGTGTTGTGTGAATCTCAATGAACAGACTTCCATATGCTCCATGTCAAGGTCAGAGATGGAGAAATATGGCATATGTGATGTGTTGAGCGTGGGGGATTTTCTCTGTGTGAAAAGAGCAGCCTTTAGTTGTAGGTCCGAATCACAAACTGAAATGCACTCAAGCTGGATCACTATCACTCTGGCAAGAAAAGCCTGTATAAACCCGGGTCAGACTGGCACCAAATGTGAGGCAAAGATCTTCACAGCTGGACATGACTGGTTTTAAAACTGAGAGGAAAGTGTTCAATGTTCAAACTCGTTCTCTTCAGGAATCGTTTGCAGTTGAAGTCTTGATTTAGTTAGATTTAGAGACATATGTGGACCAATATTTAATCCTGGTTTAAATGTGGTTTAACAGTTCATCAGATTTGGTGTAGTGCTGGTTAAGTGCTCATTTTGACCTGGTTTGTATTGTGGTTGGAGTCTGGTTTAGTCCTGATTTAGAGCTGACACTGGGTTAGTCATTGCTTACTCTTTGTGTTGTCAGTAATGCATTTTCGGAATTCATTTCTGTCTTGTTGGACTTGTCTGAAATGAAACCACACATTCAGTCCTGGGCCGGTTGGAGGCGGTTTGTAGAAATAGCTCTGGACTTGATTCAGTTGAAGCCATTCTTAGAGACATCTTTTCAGGAGAGACTGAAAGGTTCAGTTTAAGTCCTGGGTTTAGTCCAAGATTGAATCCGGTGTAAATTGGTCGACTGTTGAATTAAGTTCGGATATCTCTGAATGATGACGACCAAAGAATTTTTATTTGAAAACAGTGTCTCTAAATACATGCAGGTACATATTCTATAGTCTATTGGGGGTTGTGTCTCAATAAGAAGCAAGCCTAATTCAATCCAATCAAATGTTCAGTTATACATAAACACTACATACTGGTCGTGTTTTATAGGTTTGGCTGATTTATGAGGCTCGAGCTTCAAACCGACGCGCACAATGGTTTCGTTCGCCCGCGTCGCATTGTTTCAATCGGCGGCACCACCAAATTAAATTCAGCAGCGAAGGGGTTAAAGCAGGTTCCCGCAGGCTGCCGCTCGGCCTATTGCACAAAGGCACGACTGTCTTCCCTTATAAGGCAGAGCGCGTGAACCCACAGCGCTGGGGTTTCAGATGTGAACATTAAACGCGCGCTCACAACACTACATTTGACTCGAAGCGCTTTGCATAAACACACTAAAATGCCCCAGAATTCATCATTATTCAGTCTTTCGTTCAGCCAAGCCTCTGCGCGCGCACGACGCGGCGCCACACACAAGCACGGGTCTCTAATTTTCAGCTGCGTCATTCTCAAATTAAGTCAACAGCCAGCCACAAAGAAATGATGTATACACGCAATTTACAAGGGGCTTCTGTGTTTCTATAATGTGTTAATCTGGGTTGATGTTCGGGGGTGGGTCGTGAGCCGTGTCCGGACAGAAGTCACCTGTCCTCGGACACAGGCGAGCCACGGATCACACTGGATGAACGTACCGAGGGGCAACGTCCTCTGTACGGCACACGCACGCGCGCACACTGTGTGTCCACGCGCTACTGTGAGACGCGACACGTGCTCCACGAGCGAGTGGAATGTGATGCACGTGCGCGTGACAATTATGGTCGTCTCTGAAGTTCACCTGAAGCAGCGCGAAGCCTCACAGCAGAGGGCAGGGATTGGTGATTTATCTCCAGGGGTTAATCTGATGATAAGATCGAAAAATGCACGAGTCAAATGCGCAACGTGACGAGCTAAAAACGATATCCTTCATCATTTGTGTCCCACTCAAAACTCAGCTGCCGTTTGTGTTCAGGCAACCCCACCTAGAATAGATAGAACATTATGAAATGAGCTAAACATGATTTAAACCAGGCTGTACTTAAAAAGAACTCAAACGCTTCAGGATAAATGCGGGTCTAAAAGCTCAAGACTAAACAAGGACTAAATCAACTGATCAGAAATCAATGATGACATGAAATCTAAATCAAGGACAATTCAAAAATAACCCCAGAATAAACCCGTAGGCCCATTAATGGCACTGTACAGTAAAGTAAATAAACAGGCGATATCATTTATTTATTATGTATAATCGGCTGTTTGAAATGAAATATATCCCTATTTCAGAATGCACATAACCCATAGTGGTGCTCAAAGTCTTGCCTCTGGATAAGGGAAAGCTCAGCATCAGAAGAATGGTTACTTCTTCCATAAAAGGACAAACAGACCTCTATGTTTCTTGAATGGTTGTAGGCTGGGCAGATGCAGAGGGTTCAGCAGGTGAGGCACATGATGCTTATAGACTCTGACGGCTGGATCTGGTGTGGCTGATGCTCTTTCATGTGATGGAGATGACATTTCCACGGCTCTCCTGCGTCACCGCGCTGAGCCCAAGATCAGATGACAACCAGAGCAAAAACAGAGGAGGTTAAACAGACAGAGAAGGTGCTATGAAACAAAGTGCAGTGGAAACTCTCAGGACGAGCAGAAAAGGAGAGAGGATCTTTTAAACAACAGTAAAGTAACATGATTAAAAAATAAGTCAGTACAACCTCAGTTTGGAGAAGCAGACAGGAGCAGGTTAGTCGTGAATGAACAATTAATAATTAGTCTGAACTTGACAGGATCTGTGTGTGTCTTTAATAATTAAGTTCATTTGAAGATACAATAACTTACAGTTTACATATAAAGATGGGTCACCACTGCAGGTCGTAACACACCTTCAACAGCAGCTCAGTCCAGTATGGAAGCATTTCATTTGATTCAGAATTGGCCAAAAGGGTTATTGTAGCAAATTAAGAAAGAGCTTTAAGGGTTAAGTCTATTACAAGAGCATGTTTAGACCTGGTTTAAAATTGGTTTAGACCTGGTTTAGACCTGGTTTAGACCCGGTTTAGACCCGGTTTAGACCTGGTTTAGACCCGGTTTATCCCCAGTTTAGACCTGGTTTAGACCCAGTTTAGACCCGGTTTATCCCCGGTTTAGACCTGGTTTAGATCCGGTTTGGTCTTGGTGTCGTCCTTATTTCTGTTGTAGAGCATGTTTAGACCTGGTTTAGACCAGGTTTAGACCTGGTTTAGACCCAGTTTATACCCGGTTTGGTCTTGGTGTCGTCCTTATTTCTGTTGTAGAGCATGTTTAGACCTGGTTTAGACCAGGTTTAGACCTGGTTTAGACCCAGTTTATACCCG
>JAVQKC010047215.1:0-11106 GCA_036025475.1 Philypnodon macrostomus | reverse complement strand
TTCATACACAAGGCAATTCAAGGTGCTTTACAGAAAAGACAGTTAAAGAACATAATACAATTAAAAACACAACAATAAGATTAATTAAATTTAAAAATCAAAAGTTTGAAGATAAGAACCACACTCAGTATCATATGCACAGATAAACAGAACAGTTTTCAGCCTGGACTTAAACATTGTAAGAGTAGAGGCCAGTCTAACATCTTCAGGTGTTTGGTGATGTTTGGTGGTGTTTGGTGGTGTTTGGTGGTGTTTGGTGGTGTTTGGTGGTGTTTGGTGGTGTTTGGTGATGTTTGGTGGTGTTTGGTGATGTTTGGTGGTGTTTGGTGATGTTTGGTGGTGTTTGGTGGTGTTTGGTGGTGTTTGGTGGTGTTTGGTGGTGTTTGGTGGTGTTTGGTGGTGTTTGGTGGTGTTTGGTGGTTCCATGTCTCCGTCAGACTGACCCAGGGCACCACTCTGAATGATAGAAATCTGAATAGTGTTTGTTTTCTGTTCTCCAGCTGAGTTTTTGTTTGTACGCCATGTTGGTTGTGGTCAAACGCGCGCGCTGGCCGGCTGACCTGGAGGAGGCCAAGGCCGGGGGGTTTGTGGTGGGCTACACCTCGAGCGGAGCCCCCATCTTCAGAAACCCCTGCACCGCCATGTTTCTGCTGCTGCTGCCAAACCTGCTCGCACTGATCAGGTACATCTACTCGGCAAAAAGTGATGGAGATTAGTTAGTTAGTAGTACTTTTCTATTAAAGTTTCTATTAAAGCTGCACGACCTGATTTTTGTAATTTTATATTTAGGCAAAAATAATGACTGTCAATAACAGTTTAACAGAAGTCCTCTGAGAAAAACGTGAGACTCTGAGGTCGTCTGTGGGTTTTATCTCAGAGCGAGGGAAAGAAATGGTTAACCAATCAGACGCCTCCACAGGACAGGAGCGCTCTGATTGGTCGATACATCCATGATCTTTTCAGAATCAGGGACGATGTGAGGAGCTGAGGTTTTATTTTATTCAGATATTTTAGATTTAACTCCAGAGGCTGCTCGTCATCGTCACACTGCTGTGAATGTGTCCGAGGAGTGTGTGCTTCATTTGAGAGACACAGGCTCAGGTCAAAGGTCGGGAGGGACTTCATTCAAACCATACAAAATATTTTAACTGCCCTCTTCAGTATCGCCCAGGGCATTTGACCAGTCAGAAATAATCTTGACCAGTGGTTCTCAAACACAAATACCACCAGGACTAAACCTGCACGTCCAAGAAACAAACATGAACCAGGTCTACACCAGGTCTACACCAGGACTACACCAGGACTAAACCAGGACTAAACCAGGACTAAACCAGGACTAAACCAGGACTAAACCAGGACTAAACCAGGTCTACACCAGGACTAAACCAGGACTAAACCAGGACTAAACCAGGACTACACCAGGACTAAACCAGGACTACGCCAGGACTACGCCAGGACTACGCCAGGACTAAACCAGGTCTACACCAGGACTACACCGGGCCTAAACAGGTAAACTTACACTCTCGATGTGGTGGGGGCAGTTCTGTCCAGTGGCTTCAACAGGAATGTCGTCGTATTTCTCAAAGTTAATACCAGTGTTGCTGCCAGAAAACAACTCGCTGCAGACAAGAGGAAAGCAGTCAACAATGAGGTGTTAAAGATCCTCATCGCTGACGGATGACTCTAATGACAAGGACGGAAGCTACTAGAAAGTATATAATGTCTGTAAATTACTTAATTAAAAATGCTTTATCTGACCCTGTTCTATGAGAAGGCAATCTGTCATAATTAGTATTTTACTTTAGTCCCTCCCCGGGCCTCTACAGCAACATCAACTCAGACTTTGTGGGTTACCACTTTGACCAGTAGTAGTCGAGTTCCCCTGACCTCTACTGACAACCTACAGTACACCATTGAACACGGTCAGATCGTCAATTTAAAAAGGCACAACCAACTATACAGGGTCACATTAATTAGTTTTAGTCCACATTTACAAAGACAGTCAAACTCACTGTTCCAGACGTTCATTTCGTGCCATTGGTTTGGACCAGTCCCCTTCATCTCGAGGCTCCTCGACCCAGCGGCTGTTCCCTCCTGCGTTAAACCCTCCGTGATCAAACCTAGACACGTCAGACGGAAATATAAACGTGTGAAATCCAAACCGTGAATGGAGTGCGCGTCCTTACCGTCCTCTGTTGGCGTTGCCTCTGTCGTTAAAAAACGCAGACTTGCCGCGGTTGTTCCCAAAACTGTTGTAGGCGTCCTTGGTGGCGCCCCAGCCACTCGTATCTGCAACTGAAGAAACCGAGTCACTTTAGGGGTGCGCTCGACGCGTGGGTTTGAGAGAGCGCATCGTGATATGAGGTCATCTCGTTGAATTGTGATACAGTTACTTATCTCTTTTTTACCATGTACTACTATTGCATGGTACTAGTACTTCATGAGTATCTTAGCGAGTCTAACGGTTCTTCAGATCCAAAGCATTTCATTGCATTTTTTGACCCTGTGTTGAATGTGCATATGACAAATAAACTGAAACCTGAAACCAGTCCATTCATTTATGCTCTGCGCCGTCATTATGTAATTATGCATATTATTGGATGTACATTAAATTTCTGTATTCAACAAAAATTCCAAAATGCTGATCATTTTATTAACATTTTCACCACATCGCCCACCCCTAAGTAACTTGCCGTCCTCAGAGCACTAAATATTGACACGCAGTGATCAATTTTGTGAGCGGATCGTAAAAATCTGTATAGCTGGCTTGCCCTAACCTTTGTTCTCATAGCCTCCAAAGGCCATAGGCTGTGTGGGGTTCATGGGGTTCATGGGGTTGAAGGCTCCCCCCCGGTTGCCCCGGTAACCGCCTCCTCCCCGGTTACGCTCCATCCGAGGTGGACCGCGGTTAAACGTGTTCCCGCCCGTCAGCCGGGTGTCGTGGAAACCGTTGACGAAGTTGTTGCGAGCCGCGTCCCAACCATCTACAAGATAACCGGAAAGTCTGTCATCGGTGAGCAACAACTTCATAAACTAGTCACAAAAACTTGACTTTTGGGTAAAACTTGTGGAAAATGTCCATGTCAAAGTGGGCTTATTTTATATTGTAAGGAACATTCTGATATTTCACCCAAAAGTCAGTCTGGCTAGAATATAAAAGTGAAAATGTTTAAGGCCGTGTAAGTGAAGTCGTCCTTACAGGTGGCGGCTGGGGCCATGGTGTAGGCGGCCTGTCGAGGAATAAAGGCATTTCCTGCTGCAAAACACAAACAAACATCATTGATTTAATAATGCGTCAAAACGGGGCCGTAGTCCTGAGCCTACTGCTGTGATCCTGTGGATGTCGGGAACTCTGAACATCCGCCTGACGACCTGCAATTGGCTCAATAAACAACTATTCTAGCTTAAATGAAAGACGATAAACAAACTAGCTGGTTACATAACAGTTGCAAATTTAACATGTTGCTAATAATAGATATGGATATTGATGCTAATAGGTAATAATGCTAATGGATAATAATGCTAATGGGTAACAATGCTAATGGGTAATGATGCTAATAGTATTAATGAGTAATGATGCTAATGGATAATGCTAATGGGTAACGATGCTAATAGATAATGATGCTAATGGATAATGATGGTAATGGGTAACAATGCTAATGGCGTCAACAGAGGTATCTCGGGCTTGTGCGAGCGTCGTGTGAATTTTTTCAACTCTGAGAAACCCGAGTTCCCGACATCAACACGAACGCGCCGTGTCCCTATTATAACCCTCCAGTTTTAAGCAACCAGTCGACTACAATTACTCTCCAACCCACCAGTTTTGGAAGGATCTTTGTTCCGTAAATGTGGAGGAATGTATCGCCCTGTGAAGTTAGAAGAGCAATTACTTCTTCAATGCAAAATGAACCTACAATTATATTCTGTCTGCCCTTAAACCAACATTATATAAAAGTGTTAATATAGAGTGTGTAGAAATATAAACGTACATATTGGACACTTACTGTTGGTGCCCCCGCCTTGCCCGTCTGCTACGTTCAAGTCTAGGACAGCAAGCTGCAAAAACAAAGAATTAGAGATTATTTAATGTGTATTTTTATTTTCTATAGATTGACAGAAAACATGTTATGACTCGTGATAAATGTAAATAACATGAGGAGGCTGGGGAGATGTGGTTTTAATGTTTTTTACTCTGGTAGGAGATTGAGATTAGGTAGGAGCTTTTAGGGCCTATAACCCATTATTATCCAGTTCACTTTCAATGTTTACTAAACCATTTTATGATTAAATGCTTTCAAATCGTCCACAAAATATATAATTGGTAGGTTCTAGCTATATAAAATAATTAGCAGGTATCATATGACTAGTATTAAAAAGCAAATAGGCTTTTTTAAGGGAGTATTGCGTACATTATCAGCATGAAAACTAAACTTTGCCAACAGTAACTACTATGATGAGGCCCATAGGGACAGAGCTCGTTCTGACTCCGCACAAAGCCATATAAAACGTGAAATGATTAATGCGTTTAAATAGTATCCACCACGAACTGCCATAATCCTCGTGTTGTTTAGTATTATGGGGGACATACTGTACTTGTGTGACAAAGCTAAATGGCGTTGTCTACGTTACTGATGACGCAGAAGAAATGTGGACAATTTCTAAACGACGCAAGTGCTCAAAATAAACCGTCCCCCGAATATAAAACCCCTGTGCGGGTTTTTGTATTTAGTGCCACTTCAGTTTGCGGCATCTTTGTCTGTAAGCATACCTCCATTTTATTACTATACCAAGCTACAGACAAACGCAGTGAAGATGTGACTTCAAGGGTGCGCTTCATTCACTCACCATCACCGTGTTATTGACCGTTATACTAAGGGCCTCGTCATTATATTACATTGCGACTGAACCAGGATTAAACCAGGACTGAACCAGGACTGAACCAGGACTGAACCAGGACTAAACCAGGACTAAACCAGGACTAAACCAGGACTAAACCAGGACTAAACCAGGTCTGAACCAGGTCTGAACCAGGACTGAGCCAGGACTAAACCAGGACTGAGCCAGGACTAAACCAGGACTAAACCAGGTTCAAACACCAGTATATAAGTTCTGAATGTGGACTAAACCAGGACTGAACCAGGAGTAAACCAGGTCTAAACCAGGAGTAAACCAGGTCTAAACCAGGACTAAACCAGGTCAAAAATAAGGAATAAACCAGGTTCAAACACCAGTATATAAGTTCTAAATGTGGACTAAACCAGGTCTATAAACGTTCTCAATGAGGACTGAACCAGAACTAAACACAACTGGACTTTTTTACCATGTACTATTACTGCATGTTATTAGTACTTCATGAGTATCTTAGCGAGTCTAACGGTTCTTCAGATCCAAAGCATTTCATTGCATTTTCTGACCCTGTGTTTAATGTGCATATGACAAATAAACTGAAACCTGAAACCTGGACTGGGGGCCCTTCATCACAACCTCACTCCAACAGAAGGAGTTATTCATTGTATAACAAACTAGGTCAAGCCCCGCGCGGTGAGCAAATCAAGCGTCCCTCTAGCAGCAGTTAGCACGATAGCATCACGTTAGCTGCTATGTTTTTAGGCTAACCGGCAAGCTAACATGTCGCTGCTTTTTCTACACTTTTTACCAACTAATTGCGCACAGAACATCACAAATAAAGCGCTTACCTGCTGCTCTAGACCGTGTGCATTTTCGACGGCCACATGACTCATAACTATGGAATATGGAGGAAAAATGTTGGCGTTGAAATAGGACGTCTTTGTTAGCCGGGTTTGATGTAGTTAATGTTTTTTTCCCAGTGATGTCACTTTTTAGAGCATTGGATTCGAGCGCTCGCGCATAAGCCTCGAGGAAACGTTCAATATAAATCCACGTGGTAAAAAAAAAACGATTATAGGATTTAGAAAATGCTTCATCGAACTCAGCTGAGACGGTTTGGGTTTGTGGCGTCCCACAGCTGAAGAGATGAAGCAGCGCTCTGCACCAGAAAAGTCACAAATATTGGACTCAAAACACATCCGGGACTGGGACAAAATAAAACACACACGCAGAGTTAGGCGCGTAATAAAAATGCAAAATAAAAAGGTGATTTAATGTTTATTTCAACGGTTTATTTAGCCTAGTGTCTTAAAAAATGCATATAAAGTCACATGGACAGACATTGTAAAGTAGGCCACATAAAAAAGCTAAATATAAACGTTAATAGTTAAAATTTATGATCTTATTTTAATTAATTTTTCAAGTCTTAAAAATGCACGCAGCACTAATATTATAAAATAAATAAAGCTTCATACAGTCAAATTTATATAGTAAATAATTTATAGATGTAAAGTGTGTACACTAGAATTAACTGACCTGTAAAATCATATTAGTTCCACACACGCTTACGAGATCTAAAATCCAAAAGTGAACAGCATTTTCTCAAGGTTTTTCAAAATAATACAAAATAAAGGCTACTGTCTCATATCACCAGTAAACCGTGGTTCCTCAAGGATAATTTTATTTACAGTACTTGGTTAAATACAATACCATATAAATGAAACGGACATTTTGAATAAAGGCTAAATAACCAAACCTATTAACTAATATTTGTGCTACGGTGCTTAGTGGGATAATAATGAATGGGCTAAAGATTCTTAATTAACCAAATCTGTAGCCTGCATTGCTCCATTGTGTCTGGTCTTGTCAAGTTCACTTTTATTTTGAAACCCATTGTTTATTCGTGCTCTACTTTCTGCAGATGAATCTCAGAAATTTGACACATCCACTTTGTTATTAAATCAAGATTCTGTGAGATTGTTGCCACTTTTGATCGTGGTATCTTCAGTGTGCAGAGAAATGATGCGGACTGACTCGCTGGTATCCCTCGCGTCAGATTCACAGATCACCAATGACATATCTATTTCATTATGCACTGGGACCAATTCTTTATTACTTTAATGTTGATGACCACAATCGTTTTTTCATTGTATTGTGGGTCGCAGGTTCTAGAATGTGACGATGGCCAGAATTCTGTATTAACTCTATGGGATTTATACAAGAATATCCACAAATGTTGAATCTGATCCATTTTTTATCAGAGACCAGGTCCCCTGTATCTGTCCAACCACACACAACATCTACAGATTCAGTCATGTTCCTGCCCCCCTTCATCTCCCATTAACATGTATAGGGATATAGAATGTTGTGATGTCACCTGCGACCCAGCAATAGTGTGTTACATGAAAGTCGTATTTGTGGCATACAATGAAAAACATCAACATTTCTGGACGACCTGGAGCTGGAGAGAAACCACAGTAACACAGAGAGGACACGTCATTATTAACTTCCAGATAAGCACTGTGTATTTCTCAGTAATACATTGTTTATGGTTTCTGACGGGGACTATCTAAACAAGACTGTTGATAATCTGTAGATGTGTGTGGTTGGACAGATACAGGGGGTAATGGAGCTGGTCACTGATAAAAAATTATTTGTGGATTTTTTGAAGGGATATTGCTTATAAAAAATCCCATATAATTCTTACAGAATCCTGGCCCCTGCCCCCCAAATTTACCAAATTTACAATGTGAAAAATACAAACAAAAATACCCCAACACCACAAATCACGGCCAAAGCCAAGTTCAAAATTATTTTCATTCTTGGTGACTCGTAGAGAAGCTCTTCCACCGTTCTTGCTTGCTCCTCAGGGCTAGGGACATGAGTAGTGGTCGATTCTTCCTGTATGCCACAAAACCAATTGACAACTTGGAGACAGTTTGAATTTTCCACGTCTCCATAGCAACAGTGTATTTTCTGTTCGAGTTTGGGACGGCCATTTTGAATTTCAGTTGCTTTATTCCCATTCATTGTTACGCGACCGTCGCCGTTCCCGCCGCATTGTGGGTGATCTAACAGCTTCAAAACATTGCTAGTATCCCTATAATCTGCACTTGGTTGATTTTTTAGCTTCATATTTTTGTTCACGCCCCATAAAGTCGTCATTTTTATTTGCTCTTTGTCTGGTGGTGCAGTTAGCAGACTTACCACAACCGTAATGAATGCTGAAATCCAAAACAAAATGGCCGCCACGTACATGAAGTGGATATCCTTGATAAAACTCGGCCTCTCGTCTGGCTGGTCGCAATGCGGTTCGCGGTAAATAAATGCGTTAGCCTAATTGATCCTAGCACAAATCCGGTTAGCGCTCCCCAGAATGCACCGGTTTCATTGCAACGATGCCAGAAAACGGCTAGCAAAAACATAGCCGCTATAGGTGGCGTCAAATAGTCGCAGACCTCTTGTATGTAGTAAAACATTTGACCGCCTTGCATTTCTATGATAACCGGCACCCACGCTATGCTAATTACGACAACCAAAACAACAGTTAGCCTACCCACAATCACCAATTCTCTTGACGTAGTTTGTTTGCGTAGCATCTTGTAAATGTCCAGCGTGAAAATCGTGCTAGCGGAGTTGAAGATAGAGTCGAGGTCGCTCATGAGGGCGGCTATAATGACGGCTAGCATCAAACCGCGTAAACCAGTGGGCATTACGGACATGACTAAACGCGGATATGCCACGTTACTGCAGCCAGCCGGAGAACCACACACCTCCGTACAGTGTTCAGGACTGATGCACACCAAGTCGTCAACAAAGAAGATACGAGCAATCATACCTAGAATCAGAAAAACGTTTTATATCAGTATGGTTTTCATTGATCATCTTCTATCCCAGCAACTATGGGCCTTAGACAGAAGGCCCAGTTAGTAATAATAATAATGGATTGGATTTATATTGCACTTTTCAATGGCTTTCTCAGAGCATTTTTGTGTAACCATTATTCATTCACAACTGTCGGTGGTAAGCTGCCCTGGGGCACACTGACAGAAGCATGGCTGCCGGTTTGGGCCTCCGACCACCACCGACCCAGGGACACGACAACCGCGTGCGCTCGGATGGGGATTCCTCTTGAAACCTCACCCAGAGAGATTGTAGTCAGTTTATAAATGTATAACTGTCAAACTTAACCACCTTCAAGCCACATTTTAATTTCTCAACATTTCGACTTGACCGATGGGATGTCCACTGTACCTGGAACGACGATGATGAACATGGGCAAAATCTTCAGAAAGCCGGCCATGATGGTGGCTCCTTTGACGTGAACGATGTTTTTAGCAGCAAGAACCCGTTGCACAATAACTTGGTCTGCACACCAGTACCTGAAATCACAGCTTTTGGTAAATTTTAATAACAAAAAAGAGCTCAGGAAGTTCATTGGGTTGCTAGGAGATCGGTGATTCAATCCCTGCCTTGATGTGATCGTCGTGTTTGGGCAAGACACTTCACCCACACCATGAATGTGAGTGTAGTGGGTGTTTGATGGAGGAAGAAAATTGTAAGCAGACAGAGAGTAAATTTTAAATCCCAGAAATATGCTATGTACGTTTTATGGACCAGAATTACTATTACCATATGGATGCGGGGGTCTGTCCTAAGAGGAAGCCAGGCCAGGGTAGGTCCGGATCAGCGGGCCCTCTCAAGATCTTCAGAGCGGATGGTTTCGGGTGGAGGTGGTGAAAACAGCTGTTGGTGTAGGTTAGATTTGGGTAGGTCAGCATGATGGAGGTGATGTTAGGACTGGCCTGCATGTATTTGGTCCGAACACCTTCAAAAACAAACCAATGAAATGACCAGTTCAATGTTTACTAAGCATGTATTTAGATTTTCGCTTTCACCAGGATATGGTTAAATTCACTATGATCAGAGTCAAGGGGGTTGTGATGGTAGGATACCTCTATAGCCACAGCCGCCCTGATACAGATTTGAGAAAGATATATATGACCTCTTTGACTGAAGTGTCTTGTCCAAGGACGCAGCGGCAGAATGGACTGAAGTTGGGGGTTCTCCAATTCTGCCAAATGTATTTCCAAGCCTACTGAACTGAAACGTATTTCTTGGTGAAAACAAAACTTAAAGGGGCCCTTTTTTGTAAAATGGCGATGTTTTTGATGAGGAACAAACATTATAATTTCACATAATAGAAGCACTTTAATGTATCCATCGTACCTTCAAGTCCCCCCACCTTGAAGAGGCTGATTCCCGTAAGTGTCAGTGCACCTCCGATCATCAAAAAAGCCTGGATAGTATCGGTGTAGATAACGGCCACTAGTCCCCCGGTGACGGTCAAAATGGCCGTCATTGTGATCAGTAGTATGATTGACAGGTAGAGGTTCCACCCTAGAGACTCTTGTATGAACAGGGCGCCGGTGTAGAGATTGACAGACAGTTTGGTGAAAATGTAAAGCACTAGGGTTAGCATGGCGAAATAAACCTTTAGCCTGTGTCCGCCGAATCGTTTTGACAAATATTCTGGCATGGTATAGACCCCAGACTGTATGTAGACAGGTATGAACAACCAGCCTAATAGCTGAAGCAAAAGTAAAGCATTGAATTCCCACGCCGCTACGCTAAACCCGCTAGCCGCTCCGGATCCGGCGAGTCCGATGAAATGTTCGCTACCGATGTTGCTAACAAACAACGACGCTCCCACGGCGGCCCAGTTCATGTCGCGGCCGGCGAGGAAGTAGCCGCTAACCGTGCTGCGATTAGCTTTCCACATGGCTAGCAAACCGATTCCAAAAACCACAAGAAAGTAGATGGCGACCACGATGATGTCGGCCGCTTCCATAGTGGCAGAGGTCGCCATTTTGAAATAGAACTGTCCAAATAAAAATACAATTATTGCTTTGTCCAATTGCCAAAAAAACTTTGAACACTATGAGTATCAGTCCATATTCTCACTTGAGGTTTGGGGGTTCTTTGTCTATGCAGTTAAATAACCATCACTTTGAGAGTCTGTAGTTCAAAATCCTGCAGGTTGAGACATGGCATTGCTGGTGTTTTTGGGGAGGCAGCTGAAAAAACATGTATTTGGTTATTCTTGCAGTAGAAAACCCAAATATAAAGCAATAATTAATATGAACCGCCACCTTACCGTGGTGGAGGGGTTTGTGCGCCTGAATGATCCTAGGAGCTATGTTGTCGGGGGCTACATGCCCCTGGTAGGGTCTCCCAAGGCAAACAGGTCCTGGGTGA
>JAVQKC010047211.1:0-24328 GCA_036025475.1 Philypnodon macrostomus | reverse complement strand
AGGAGGTGGCCTGAGCGGGGGTTGGAGCAGGAGGTGGCTTAGCTGGGTCAAGCTGACCTGGGTCTTGATGGTATGCACAGAGGAACAAGGTAGGTATAAGCAGGTGAACAAACAAATGCAAAGGTTCCAAAAAGTCTCGGGTTTTGAGCCAAGCTGTGGACCACAGGAGGTAAATGGACGATCTGGATCTGAGCCTTCAGGTAAGTTGATTGATCAGCGCAGGTGTAGAGAAGTGATCTCTAGGTGTAGAAAACTCCGCCCAGCTCCACACAGACCAACCAGGGAAAACAGAGACAAGAGGGAGGGGTCAGGCTTCAGTGCAGGAGAAACATCTGAAGAAATGCACAAAACAAGGGTCACAATTGCTGGGTCGTGGGTGACATCACAACGTACTATACATGTTAATGACTGTTGTTAATCTGTAGATGTTTTGTGGTTGGACAGATACAGGGGTAATGGACCTGGTCACTGATAAAAATGCTCAGATTCAACTTTTGTGGATTTTTTGGAGGGATATTTCTTATAGAGATCCCGTAGAGTTAATACAGAATTCTGGCCCCTGCCCCCATCTGAGGGTATGACATCATCACATTCTAGAACCTGCGAACCAGCCACGGACTGTAGTTATTTTTGCTCAAAGTAAAAATATCAGGTACTGCAGCTTTAATGTTGCATAAAATCATATTTGCCAATGCTCCGTTTTTCTACAGGTCCACGGTTCCAACACATTTATCTTCACAATTATGGGCTATATTTTATACCTAATGGCAATATATTTCTTGCCAGTTCTATGGCCACCATGATTCCCTGAACAATGGCCAGTTAGTTGCAGGGCTGACACAGGGAGATACACACTGTCAGAGTCACCAATTTTACTAACCTGACTTTGGACGGTGGGAGGATAAGGAGAGAACCCACAGTAACACGGGAGACTTCACTCAAAGCTAAAATACAACTATTCTTTGCAATGACTCAACTTTGAGATTTCACGTGTTTAGTCTGTAAGTTTCCTAAAGTAATATAAAATTATGGGTTACCACTTTGACCAATAGTAGTTGAGTTTTACTTTAGTCCCGCCCCTGGCCTCTCCAGATGACAGACATTGCATAATAGAGAATAGGACTAAAAAGGTCAAATGTGTGGGGACCCTGGAGCTCGTACAGTGATGGAGTGAACCGCAAAACCTCAGCAACAAAGAAACTACCCCTAACCCCACTTCATATTGGGCCAAAAAGCACGTGCCTTTAGTCTCTACAGGATTAGGACGTTTCTGACTCTCACACCACATACTGATGGTTGGCGCTGTAGTCTGTCGTATAGGTCTGTCTGCTGTATTGGAAGTGGTCCGGGGTCCCGCTCCAGCCGTGGTTTTGCTGCTGCGGTGGGTGAAGTGTCCCGTTGGTCTGAGGGTGGGAGAGGGCGGGGTTCTCGTAAAACATCAGGTCGGACTTGGTGGTCGGTAACAGCTTCTTCTCTCTGTTGGCGTCGTACTTGGCCTGTGGGAGATTGAGTATTTAGTAAAATCTATTATGTTTAACAGTGATAACTCCGTCAAAAAGGTCATGTTTGGAGGGGGGCGGGCACTGTTGAGCTCCATTATTTGACTGACCTTATTATAGAGGAAGACCCCGACTATAGCGGTCATCATGCCCATGACGTTGGTGAGAGAGACTGGGTTTCTGAGCATGAACAGAGATATGCTGATGACCATGATCCTCTTGGTGGCGTTAGCGACGGCATAGCTCAGCGGGCTAACCAGGTTCAACACGCTGAAGGCGATCACGTTCTGGGCGAAGTTACAGAAACCACTGACCATCAGAAGGAGGAACGTACGGGTGGAGCCGGAGACATCAGACTGGAAGAGAAATCAAAACACTTGATATAAAGTTGTTGATTGGCAGCTTTTAAGTCAAATAATGGTTAGTGTTTGGGTAATAACATTTTTACATTTACAATTTTTTGCAAAGCCTCCTTCAGCCCATCCCAAAGATTCTCAATGGGGTTAAGGTCTGGACTCTGTGGTGGCCTGTGTTAAATGATGTCTCATGCTCCCTGAACCACTCTTTCACAATTTGAGCCGACGAATCCTGGCATTGTCATCTTGGAATATGCCCGTGCCACCAGTGAAGAAGAAACCCATTGATGGTATATTCAGGGAGTCAGCTGACTCTTTGGGCACATGATGCTGAACCTAGACCTGACAGACTACCTGTTTGCTTAGTTGTTTGGCCAGGCAGTGTATCTTAGAAAAGGAGTTTGAATTAAGTGCACATGGTCAAGAAGACTTGGTTAGAGTGGTCTAAATGATTTGAATAAATCACTGACCAGTTACTAATTCAATCCTACCTGAAACTATCTTTAATACTGTATCTACTCACCAAGTCTCCATCGACGAGGAAATAAGAGAGGTCAACCAGAATCCATGTTGGGAGCATGAAGATAACGGCGTTAAAGCCCAGCACATTCAGCAGCCTCAGGTGATGGATCCTGGTGTCGCGTAAAACCTGAACACAAAACAAACAACCGTTAATATAAGACACTTTTCACCTACGTCTGCTCGTGTCAACAAGTCTGGCCTGAACAGCGTTGGGTTTCAGAGAGCTTCCACAACAACTGCAAACGTCCATCTCAAAAGGAGTAAGCAATAAGTAAAATGATAAACTAAGGCCCCGTTTAGACAGCAACGAGTATTCAAAAACAACAGGAAATGCCCGTATCCGAGTCACGTTTATACGGATACTCTCAGGTGTGAATAGACATCTGAACACCTCAAGAAATGGAATAACCCTGTTGGTCCAGTATAAGGCGCTGCTCTAGACACAACACACAGTAGAAGTAGTCATAGTTTGGCCTGGTCCACTTCCTGTATTCAACTTTTACATCTTGTGGCTGTTGAGGACGAGGCTGTGACATCATCGTTTTCAGAGAGGATGTGTATTGGCCCCTAACCCGCTGTGAGACCAAACTACCTCTTCAGCAAATTGGTGATTTAAATATCGACATCGGTATCGGCCAAGGAATTCCATATCGGTGCATCTCTAGAAAACACCGTGGAGATGGGAGCCACCCCCGGAGCATTTTCACTCCTCATTCATGAAAACGTGTCTAAATGGGGCGTAAATCTTTGAAGTGAATCCAATAAAGACAGGTATAACAGGTTTGTACACTTTCACAGACCTTTCCACATACATAACACATAGTTGCTGCTCCTTAAGGATTGATCATTGTACCTTTTTGGAGAATATATTCTGCAGAGAGAAGCAGAGAGTAGCAGCTAAAGCACTGATGAGACCCGAGACGTCGAAGGACAGCTCCGTGACTGTGGCCAACAGCACTCCTCCGATGATCGGGATCAACGAGACGTAAACCTGTCAGAGAGAATAAGGTTTCAGACACAGTTAAGGATGATGGACAGATGTTGTATTTACAGTTATTACCAAAAAGCCGACAAGTTCTCTATACAGTTCTTATTATATACGCTTTAGTTGATGGGTCAGGCCTAAATGAGTAGATGAGTGAAAATAGTCTGTCAGAGGTAATTACGGCCCAGGGATAAAAGTCTATTTATCCAGCCTTTCAGGCTCCTGTATCTGTTCCCTGAGGGCAGGATGAAAAACAGCTCTGGGTAAGCCCTTGATGATTTTTCTGGCCCACTTGGAGTTTCTTCCATAGATAAATAATAAAAAACAACAGCTTTTGTTGGCTACAAGGAAAAATGCTACATAGGTTCTAAAACATTGAATAACGTTACCAATGTCCGTAGAGATTGCATAAAAACGTATTTGAAACAATGACCCTGTCTCGTGAAGCCTGTCGTATTGACCTGACCGAGTCCAAAAGGTTCCCGTGTTACTACCAGATAATGTCATGTAAGACCCCACATGACCAAAAGCATCAGCTAGTGTCTCTGTAAAAGGGTTGCATTGTCTAAAGCAGGGGTGGGCAAACTGCGGCCCGGGGGCCCTTTGGGCTTGTTAATCCGGCCCGCCAAGCATTTTCTCTTATTTTTTAAATGATCAACTATTGCCAGTTTCTCACTCACATTGTTATAACCTGCAGTAACAGTTAACTCCACATCGACATGTTTTCACTGAGGTCCGATCGAAGGCTGTATGTCTCATTTGTCAGAAATGGCTGCAGTTTATAAAGAATACAATATCAGCCGGTCCACTCGACACATTTTCAAACCTCATGTGGCCTTTGAGTCAAACAGTTTGCCCCCCACTGGTCTAAAGTGTTGGACGTGTAAAAGCTGATTGTGTCCCATAATATGAAGCCACATAGTACATTTGTTATTAAGGAGTGGTTATGATCTGTATTGAATCCAAACGCACAGCTTGATAATATTAGAATGGCAACAAAATCGAGCATTTGAGGCATGCTTCACGAGGCTTCATCTCCATCACTAGCCTCTGTTAATACTGCACTGATTTGGGTGAACATTTCAGGGGAAGTCAGATATGACACAAAGCCCGGTCAATTAAATTCAATGTGTTCCGTGGAATGAGCTGCCTTGGCGGAGGTCTGTGCTCTCAGAGTGATTTCTAGTTTCTTTTTTTTAACCAACGCGGGGCTTTCTTTGAAGGTTAACCACTTTGCCACTCGGTCCAAGGGGGATACCACAGCTAAACGGACGTAATGTGAATCGTCTGAGCAATTAGGATGTCGTGAGAAGACCGTGTCAAGAAAGACGTCTTGGACAATATTGTGTTCTAACCCAGATTACTGTATAGACTGATATTAATGATTTAACGTGCAGTAACTCCTCTTTTGCAAACAGGATCTCAACACGTCAGTCTCCAGACGCAAGACAAACATTACAGCCACATGACAACTGCCCAAAGGAGTGAGACTGGAGACGTCTTATTAAATATACTCAAAACATTTCCTCGACTGAACTTAATTGAACTGCTACTAACAATAGATCCATATTTTTTAAGTGCAGTAAGCTTGGTCAAATGCAGCGGTTCACTCTGAGTTATCCAGTTAAAACTTTGGATTCCGAGTTACCCGTTTCCTGCCCCTACTGAACTACATTTGCAGGGAAACTTAAAGCTTCCCATTCATATTTGAGATGTTACTCTCTAAAATATCAGTTTCAATTTACAGGACTTTTTTGGGGGGAAGATTTCAATATAAAAAAAACCCCTATGACACTATTGTCTGACCTCCATGTTTTTCAGGCCTTGTGAAAAGCCTGCACACTATCCAACATGTATATTTACCACAGTGACCGCTAATGGAAAAAATGAATCACAAATAATAATAAAAGCTTAGTAGACTTCAAAGTGGGTATCTCCAGGAAGCATATGTTACAAACTTTCCCACTGAATACAAACAGAGACAAAAGGCAGATGGCTAATGTCAGACAGTATCCAGATGCTAAATATGGGATTAATGCTCTTTTTATGTATTCTTGATTTGATGGAGCTTTTGACAAAGTTGGGACAGTACAGTGCATCATCCTAAAATGGAATAGCTACACTTAGCTCTACTTTTCAAACTACAGAAGCCTCAGAGGGTCAAAAGACTCACTTAAAATTACATATTAAAAGGTGTAGTGGGTAAGTTTTCAAAAATATGATCTGACCCTGTTCTATGATATGAATCTGTCTTAATTCTTATTTTACTTTAGTCCCTCCCCTGACCTCTACAGACTACAGACCACCTACTTTACATCATAGAACAGCTTTTACTTATCTAAACGTACATTCCAGGACAATTTACATCATTTATATATAATTTTAATAAATTTCCATAAGTTCTACATCTATATTTCCAGGTTTTCCAGGACTGTGTCACATCAACATGTGTAAAAAAAGACTCACCTTTGTGGTCTGCTTTTCCCGCATGATTATTCTTGATAATAGTACAACCCATATTGGCATGGTGGCTTTAACTGTGGAGAAAAACAATGGTTGACAGTAGCATGTATGTTTGAGTCCACAGAACAGAACTGGTTCCGGAAGTAAAAATCCCATTCATTTTTCACAGAGACTTTTGAAAAATCCATATTTTAAGAGTTTATAAGATCGAAAAAAAGAGCACCTGGAAATGAAACACATGGAGAACTTAGCAGCATTTAAATTTTTTTGGCCAATAATTCACACCAATGTAGATTATCACGATGCCAGGATATGCTAATCGTTTTTTAAAAGCTTGCCGTCGGTATCTTCAGTTTTCTAACCAGGCTCTGACATTACTTGCCTGTAGCTGATATGACGTAAGTTTCCAAAACCGGCTCGTTTCTATAATTTTATTTTCATTTTGTGATATTCGGTGGTGTGGTAATTTCTCCAAAAAAAATGCATTATAGGTACATTTTTTAGATCTATTAACAATGATATTTCCAGTGACTGGTTTAACAGTAGTAGGGCTGACACAATAAATAATCAACGCATTTATTAATCGAATAATCGTGAACAGACAAAATTAAGACAAAACTGTACAATAAATATATACATTTTTGTAATTATATTCTGCTTTTTAGTTTGGCTCAAGAATATTGGGTCATTTTGTAAAAATAAGTTGCTGTTTTTTGTTTCTTCTTATTTAATAAAATGTTCACATGATCTTTTAGCTTTGACAGTTATGAGTCTTTTTAACAGGGCAAAGATTATGTTGAAAAATAACATTACATTATTCTCTCAAAGGTATTTTTCTGAACATGGCTGATGACCAACTAAGATCTCTGGCGAGCTTTGATTCATTAGCACCGGTTAATCCAATAGAAAACTCACATGAAGTAAGTTAATTGTGGAGTCATTTATTGGATAATGACCCGATTCTAGTTAGTTCAGTGGTTCTCATGCCGCGTTAAGGGAGCTGTTGGCTGGTTATCCAGCTTTAGTGTTTTGGGAGTTTTGGACAGTGACAGATGTTACATTTTTAACAGGGCAAAAAAATTATGTTGAAACAATCGGACTATTCTCTCAAAGGTATTTACTGTGTTAAAGGCATGGCCACCAGAATAATGGTCACAGTAGAAATATAATGCAGGGCTTGACACTGGCCTCTGTGGCTAATCCTTTTTAAAAGTTACTAGCCAATAGTATTTTCACTAGCCAGAAATATATATAATTTTCATTGCGGTGATGTTAATACATGGGTTTTATTGTATTTTGTTGATTTTTAATGAATGAGGGCATACTTCAGGAGACCATCTTCAGTTAAAATAGTGTATATGTTGAGCCTATATAAAACATTCAACTGGCCAAAGCGTGAGTGAGAATAAAATATATATCATCAGAAGTTAAATCTACAAGTGTTTGGCCTAACACCCACTTCTTTCTTCAGCAAAGTATTGAAAAAGTCTTGGTTATATTCTTTACAACATTAATCAATGAAATATATAAAATGGTAGATGTATTTTATGCACAATATGGAGTTAAATAGACCTAGTTTTATTGTCGCCCCTTGGGACCAAACATCGAGAAAGTTGAAATCACAACAATAATACCAACTGTGTTTTTCAGGTATCTAAACTATTGAAATGGAAAGCTCACGGATTGATTTGCAGTGACTTGAGGCTGACTCATGGCATCAGTTTGAGCAGCGGACCCTCCCCCTTTACGTAGGGCTAATTAACTTGGCTAACACTAAGCTAACGCATGACAATAATTTTATGAAAAGTACCCCGCCAATGTTAAGTTGTTGTTGCTGGTCTGTGGGGGGTAAATACACGTAGTACGTCCCTTTCCTTTTATAGCCTACGCAGTGGTAATTTGACCCAGGGCCGTAGGACAGGCTGGTTTAAAAGCCTTAGCTGCCCTAGCCTAGCATTAGCCACAATGCTAATGCTAATCAGCTGAGGAAGACACATCACCAACTTGCCCAGGTGGCTGCGTCTATCAACAGATCGCAACAGAAATAACAAACAAATGTAAAATATATGAACTTACTCGTGTGTGCGTACGACACGGGGACTTTCCATATGCTGAAATGTGCAGACACTGAAGCAAAGTACTTCCCGAAGGCTAAAGGCAGGATGTACCAGCGGTAGTACCTGCTGGGGAGATCAGCTTTCGGGACTCCCCAGGCTCGGAGCAGCGGGGGCAGGAAAAGCACGATGGAGAAGATATGGAATAAAGAGACAGTGACCGGATAGGGAAATCCATTTAAGATGATTTTGTTGACCACGTTGCCCCCGGAGCTGACGGTGTACCAGCACGCACACAGACACACTATCCGGATCCCTTCTCTGACCGGGGTCCGCTCCACCGCAGCCATCTTCAGAGCGGTGTGCGTCTAAGCAGCAGAGCCGGGAAGAGGGGAGGGCGCCGGGGGAAGGGGAGGGCAGAGAGGCCGGGAGGTGGACCAGGAGTATCCGGTCCTACAAAATACAGGCCCCAGAGAGACCGCACACTACATCATGGAATTTAGGCTGTTATGTGTTCGAAGACCAACTACTAAACAAGGCTTTTTACATTGAACTTTACTGTTGTTTACTAGATACAAGTCACATACAATTATATGGAATTCTCTAAGTATATGCCTTCTCATGTCAAGTAAATTGTGATGTTTGAAAGGTAAACAAATTCTGTAGGTAAGCCTTGTAAAAGTAAGTAATACAAAAATAGGCAAACTGGTGGACCATGCGGTAAACTGGTGATCAATTTCGTTGTACACTGTATAATGACGATAAATATATAAATATTCTATTCTATTTGCAGTGTCCAGAGGTGGTAGAGTAGCCAATAATTTTACTCAAGAGTACTGTTACTTCAAAATAAAAGTAAATAGTACAAAGCGTAATTTCAGATTATTTGTTTAATTTTGTTGAAAATAATAATAAAACATATGTATTTTTAAAAGATAAAAAAAAAATACAAAATTCCACATCATCACATTTTTCACATAAAGCTATTTTGTAAAAGTACTCTTTCTAGATTTCCAAAATTTTACTGAAGTAAGATACAGTTACTTCAAAATAATATTACTCAAGTAAAAGTAAAAAGTAGGTACGCACAGATATATCGGCTCAACATCGATGTCGGCCGATAATTACATTTTTTGACTGATATCGGTATCGGCCAATAATTACATTTTTGACTGATATCGGTATCGGCCGATAATTAAATTTTTTGACTGATATCATTATCGGCCGATAATTAAATTTTTTGACTGATATCAGTATTGGCTGATAATTACATTTTTGACAGATATTGGTATCGGCTGATAATTACATTTTTAACAGATATTGGTATCGGCTGATAATTACATTTTTGACGGATATCGTATCGGCCGATAAATACATTTTTGACTGATATCGGTATCGGCCTGTACAGATGGCTGATGGTAACCTGTTCTAAAAGGATATCTTCTAATATTTAGGTTAAAGAAAAGCCTGTTCAAAAAGCCTACATTAGTTTGACTAAATTAAGTAAAACTAATATTTGTGGATTCATAAATACATGTGAAGCAGTTATTCATATGTAGATTTCTTCGTTCTTCAAGGATGATATCCTACTAAAACTTATATGAGACAACAAAATATCAGAATCGGCCAAGAAATACCATATCGGTGCAATAAAGCTACTCTTAGGTGTATTCAAGTAAATGTCAGTGATCACTCCCCACCTCTGATAACCCCCATATACACATGTTATATGGACAGATTTCTACTTTTTTGCATTATCAGAGAAGGCAAAATCAAAATTAAATTGTAACATTATTTTATTAAATGTCCATGTAAAAATCTCAATGGCAAAACATTTTTTCACTTACATCAGAGCAACATCTTCACAAAGTTATCATCAAAAGTAAAGCGTCTGTATGAGAATGTGTCAAGTATTTTCCCCAGTACGTCCTTGTACAAAAACAGCTTTTCAAGTAACATTTATATTCAAACATCACGATGACGTAACAGTTCACATTATTTTAAAAAATCACAGTTTACAAAAGTTTTATATAAGCAAAACGTTAATATAAACACAATAAACCGTTTACGTTAATCAATATCTTACAAAAAGGCAACACGTCTAAATGTGCCGTTATTAAAGGGATAGTCCATCACTGCACAGATTGCTTAACGTTATTGCATTTCATTAGATCTGGAGAATTATGGCCAGCCTTGATTTGAGCAGTTTTTGTCATTTCTTCTCCACAAAACCATTTTTCCTTGCCACATTAGATTAGAAGCTTTAGGTTTTTATGGCATTTGTCTAGAGATATATTTTGGACATTTTTCAGCTCAGGAGATTGACAGACTCACGACACCGGGCCGAGCACTGTAGGATCTGAATATGGGCCAAACGCTCAACAGACTGAGCTGAACCCACTATACCAACATTTGAAATATAGAACTAATGTGTTAAGAACCAATCTTAACCTCAGAAAGTGGAGCAAAGGCTACTTCGATCACTTTCTCTTGACTCACACAAACTGGGTCTTTGCACAGATCAATATATAACCTGACAACCTTCGAGGGCATTAGTCAAGAACAGCCTCTCAACAGTTAAATGTTAACCATGCTTTGAGTATATTCAGAAGCATTACTGTTATTGTTTGTATATGTTGAAATTATGAGATCTGGTAAAAATAATATCCCAAATTTTATTAAGATTGCACGGAACTTATTTTAAGACTTTTTTTTTATTAGTTTTCCTAAGATTATTATTTTTTTAATAATGGTTTATCCTGAGATAATTAAGTGGTTATAACAAGAAAATAATGGGATATTTGGAAAACAGTTCATTTTCTCGTTAGAACGACTTAACTATCTCAAAAACGATTATTGAAAAATAATCTCAGGAAAACGCTGCAATGCAAGTCCTCTTAGGGCTTCCGTACGTTTAAGATCACGATGTGGATTTTATCACAATTGACATTTTTTTTCTCACACAGAAAACTACTGCCATCAGAGTCTTCAGAAAACCTTTAACTACAAATCCAGTGTCTATCCAATCCATCCAGTGTTCATCATATTTAATATTTTTTATTATTAAACATGAACACTGGGATTGTTACAGTAAAAATGACTTAAGAGCAGAGCATAAATGAATGCACTGTATCACGATTCAACCATCTTCCCGATTAAACAGATTTTCATAATCAATAAAATAATAGATTCATTCGTCATATGGCCCACACCCATCTTGAACCCTGCATTTTTAATCAGTATATCAGGTAATAAATGATGCATAGATTATCTTTCACATTGTAATATAAAACATCTAAAACCTGTTAAACAATTTACATATTAGTGCAATAACAGCAGTTTACAATTTCACATGGCACCGTATCAAACTTTGATAAAAAAAAAGATTCAAACCATACCATATTCATCAGTATCAGTATAATACTAGAGTACTTCCAGAGCCTTTTTAAAGGCTGTTTAAATGCCAATATTTCTATGCAAAATATATATTAATTTCCCCGACAGCAAGGTATATAACGGCAAAACGGCCCCAAACATCACCGCCAAATCCTCCATGAAAGCAGGTCAAGTCTGATGCTGTAGGGGGCACTATGGTGTCAACCATCACCTTAGTTTGAGCCCAACCCGGACACCGTTTGTGTAATTTCAAAAAGTTTCTATGTTATTAATGAGCAATTAACAGGTCCTGCCAAAAAAACATGACAAATATGGGAAGGGTCTTTTTTCTTTTTCAATCTATAGGGGGCGCTATTGAGCCAAATGCATTCTTTTTTTTAATTGGACCTCTGTAATTTGTAATTTAAGTTTTCACCTGCCCAGATCATGGTGCCAAAATTCACAGATTTTGTTTATGTTCATTAGGATAAATGGGAATGAAGGTGCTTCAGGGCATTCATTAATTATCATCCAATCCAGATCAGCGTCTCCATGACTTAAGTAATAGATGGCTGACTGGAGGTTAATTGTCAAGTTTTGTTCACACATAATTACTGATGTACATATTGTTTTGAATACTGGAAATCTAGGACACTGATGAACATATTACCTGTCCAATAAATATAACGCTCTTACGGCTATTCTGACCCCAGCAAACTTCACAGTTGGGATACCCTGCATACCTCTCCATTGTAAACATGCATAATATAAACCCTGCTCAGTCTAGACACACGTATGGCAGTATATCCAGCCTGCTCCCATCACTGTGAAGGTCTAACGAGATACACTGTGTCCAATCAAACCAAGTCCCCTTGTTATCGAAGCAACCATTGACCCCTGACCACTGATGTATATGCAACCTATCCACATCATCTTTTGTAACTTCCCTATTGACCCCCGGCAAATCTGTCGGTAGAGTCTCCTCTTTTAATAACTTGTGTGTATTTTGGTCGACTTTTACCTCTTCCGACGTGGATAAAGATGCATTGGGCGTATGGGACATTGATGATAATACACTACTTTGCTGGGTAAGGTAGGACTTTATACTTTCAATTCTTGACAGCTCTTTCCAGTCGGTATGCTGAAAACTATTGGACGTAACTTCATTTTTTGATACATGATTCTTCTCGATACTAGGCTTCAGTTCAACATCCTGGTCAAGCTCCTTAGTGTTTTTAATTTGACGTGTTAATGGATCAAAAGTGAGCGTTCTGTCTTTTGATTTTACCGGCTTCATGCAATCTGCAACTTTCTTTTTTTCAACATTTTTCAAATGTTTAGGCTTCTTCTCAGAATCTTCAGAACTGCTACAACAGGACGAAGGCCTCAAGTTATTTTTAGCAGTTCTAACTTCGGAAATATCCACAGCTTCTTGCTTCACGGTCGGAGGATTGGGCACTTGTGGCTTAGTCTTTTTCGAAGTTTCTTGATGCAACGTGGTACTGTGAGATTTAGTTGAATACTGACCCCTAGAGGCGGCTTGTTGCTGAACAACTGACGCTTTTAGTAACAAAGAAGTGCTCAGAGGCTTGACCGTCGGTTTTTGACAATTGCCGTTGCTCGATAACTGTTTTAAATTGTGCTTGGTTTTGGATAACTTGGCTGGTATTAGTTCATTTTGGTCATCTTTACGTTTTCTGTTGGCTTTCTCCATGATGTTTGCATTGTTGAAGTCATTTCGGCTCTTCAGCTCACAGACGGTTCTTGAATTTGTAGCTGTGGTAATATTTGAAGAGGAGATGTGTGTGTGGGAGAGGGAGCCACTGGTAGACCATGGTGCACTGCTGTGAGTCGTCTTCTCACCCAAACCAGGCTCGATCAGCTTCTGCCAGTTTCTTAAAAGTTTCTTGGCTCTCTTCGCCAAGTCTTCATTGTTAGTTTTTCTCCGGACATCGTTGATCAGCTTACCGAGGCGGGTTTCCTTAAATGAAAATTATGATATGGGTTTAGTTTAAAGGTCTATTTAGGATACATTTATGTATACATCAAACACCCAGTATTTATGCATTTAAATATGGTGTTAAATGATGGTGGCAACAATGCTTCTCTGGGTGTTGACAGTGCAGGAGCAGGCAGGTGCACTTTATGGTTTGTCCAATCCGTTTTCAGCACTATGAATGGACTATAGCTCAACATAATTAATTACTCAAACATGCCTGAATGAATCAAAACACAGCTTTGGGTAGCTCAGAAAATATTTTACAATATATAAGACTTGAAGCAATTCCTACAAAAATAGATTAGCTTGAGGCAATCTTAATTCACAATTAGCCTTATTACAGACTTAAAAAATCATTATCAACAAAGACCAAACTAAAAACTAAACCAGGTCCACACTCAGATTAAACGTGTAAATGTAGAATATCTATAGGAACTGCTCCCAGGAATACAACTCATTTTACATAGCTCAAATCAGTTCTCTGAACACAAAGATAAACTGGGTCATAAACAAGTCACTTTTTTTTTGTATTCTGTAGCATCCATCTACAATATTAATAATAGCACTTTTTCTGAATGATGTTTTTGCAAAACTAGTACAGTCAGTGTTACAGCCCCGTTTAAAAACTGAAAATCCAACAAGGGCCATTCCACTTCAGTATATTCAAGATACTGTCAGGTTTACTCCATATAATACTATGAAATGTTCAGAAAAAACACTGACTTTTATTTGATAATTGCTCCACATTTAAACTGTAAGTCTATAACCTTCATCCACATCTCAAAACTCTTCTAAGTTCTGGTTTAGACCTGGTTTTGTGCTGAATACATCCTGGATTTAGTCCTGGTTTAGTTGTGATTTAGACCCGTTTCAGACCTGGGTTAACTGTGGTTTTGTCCTGAATTAGACCCAGTTTAGTCTTGGTACTGGTTTAGTCTTGGTACGGTCCTGGTTTAGTCTTGGTGTGGTCCTGGTTTAGTCTTGGTGCGGTCCTGGTTTAGTCTTGGTACATTAATGATTTAGACCCAGTTTAGTCTTGGTACAGTCCTGGTTTAGACCCAGTTTAGTCTTGGTACAGTCCTGGTTTCATATCTCAAAACTGAACTTGGAACCAGTGACCTAGTAGGTAATTCCCCTTGTGGATTGATAAATGAGATTATTTGACATACCTCCAGTGCCTCTTTGGTGATGGGATATTTCTCCAAGAAGGATATCACGTCCAAAACGACCACCATGTTGCAAATCTGTCAAAAAGAATGCAGCGTTTTATAAGTTTTAGAGATTCCCCGGGCACAATGTAAGGTCAATATTTGAATGAACTTTCAAATCTGCAGCTGTATTCAAACTAAACATTTTCTAGTTTCAAGATCTATGTAAGAAACTGAAATTGGATGCAAATATGCTGTGCCTGGACAAAAAGTATCTGTGAACAATCAAACATAATACAACGTCATATATACATATACGAAATACTATATAAATACTCAAATGCAGAAAGAGCTGATCCAAAATGATAATTGCACACCCTACAGACATGATTATAAACACCAGTGGTCTGCTTGGGCATTTTTAGATTTTTGAAGAAGCCTACATCCAGATAAAAGCTATTTGGTGGTTCTTACAACCGTTCTCCTTCAGACAATGATGAAGACATGATGAAGGCCTGCACGATATGGGAAACACTTTGTTGAATATTGCAATATATCGATGTTATTGCAATATTTTGATGGAGAAATGCAGAAATAGACACTAAAGAGATCTATTATAGGGGACTTTCAACACATGTTTATGTCCAGCTTCAATGGAACCATATTATTATTATTAGCGATATATTGCCGATTGCTGCGATACCGATATTGGACAGCAGATATTCAGATTATCACGATAATTGGTTCAGTCCTAATTTAGAGTATTATTTTCTTTTGTCTACTTCACTGGCATTTTAAGACTTTACAATGATCAAAAAAGATCACAAAAAATGCCTTAAAAACTACAAAATACCAGTTGCAGATCTGTTTTTACTTAGGACCTGAACCAAAAAAAAGATAATCCTTTCAGCAAATCCTTTAATGATCACAATAACAATCACTGATGCTTTGACAGGACACTTGAGCCAACTTGAGTTCATTAGCAAACAAATAATACTTGCTGCTACATGTTGACTCAGCTCAGCCTATATGACTGCTAAATAAAAATGCATGTCTTTATTATATCGTTTTTATATACTTTCAAAAGATGGAGACAACTTTACAAAATGTCTCCAGCATCACACATTACTCTTGATTCTATAAAATGCCAGAAATAACCAAGTAGTTTGATCCCTATGTTTAACTGCGCGTCCTTTTGATAGCCATGTATAAAAAAACAGCATTATCATGAATAAGCTAACGGAAACTGACAGGTCACTAACTTGAGCTAATTAGCAAACAAATACTACCGATGCTATAGCTATTAGCTGTTAATGGACTCAGCCTATCCGCTTTTACAGCCCTAATAAATGTCATTAACCCCAGCTGAACACTCACGTTGCTCTGGCTGTCGATGGCCTGGAGGAGCCGGTCTCTCACCGCCTGAAGAGAGGTTGTCATCTCCCCCGCTCCGGGATCACCAACGGTCGGACACAGGGTAGCGCCAGCGCCCGATCCACGGTTCAGGCTCAACAAATCCACCGGAGCCGTTCGTAGACGGATGACATGGTGTTTTATGGTGTTTTTAAGTAGATTTCTTTCATTTCTGTCACGTGTTCGGTCATAAACGCGACATAGAGAGCCCCCTCCGGGATGTCGCTGCCTCGGACCGGCAGCCTCCCCCACTGAGCTCTGGCAACAGCTTTTGTTCAAGGCGAAAGGAATCATGGGAGCTTTTACGTACGCGACGTCAGCTGCTTCTTTCTACTGTAAACATTGGGGGCTCACAGAGAATTCTTTGTGTGAAAAATATTCTGTATTGTTGACGTATGTTAAATTATCCAACTGTATATTGTGTTGTATGTCTCAAAGTTACATCTGCACAAAATAACCCCATTATTATGTTGTCCTCGGTCAGAAGGAACGATATAGTTCAAACGAGTTTACTGAAGAGGTGGCAGGTAAAATGGAGAGTAATGAGGCATTGATGTAACCATGAGTGTGTGTGTAATTCTGTATGTTTTTGTGTGTTGAGTGTTTGTGTGTTTGATTGTGTGTTGAGTGTTTGAGTGTTTGTGTGTGATTGTTTGTGTGTGATTGTGTGTTGTGTGATTGTGTGTGTTGAGTGTTTGTGTGTGTTGAGTGTTTGTATGTGATTGTGTGTGTTGAGTGTTTGTGTGTGTTTGTGTGTGATTGTTTGTGTGTTGAGTGTTTGTATGTGTTGAGTGTTTGTGTGATTGTTTGTGTGTGTTGAGTGTTTGTATGTGATTGTGTGTTTTGAGTGTTTGTGATTATTTGTGTGTGTGATTGTTTGTGTGTGTTGAGTGTTTGTGATTATTTGTGTGTGTGATTGTGTTGAGTGTTTGTGTGCGATTGTGTGTGTTGAGTGTTTGTGTGTGATTGTGTGTTGAGTGTTTGTGTGTGATTGTTTGTATGTGATTGTGTGTGTTGAGTGTTTGTGATTATTTGTGTGTGATTGTTTGTGTGTGTTGAGTGTTTGTGTGATTGTGTGTGTTGAGTGTTTGTGTGTGATTGTTTGTGTTGAGTGTTTGTGTGTGATTATTTGTGTTGAGTGTGTGTGTGATTGTTTGTGTTGATTATTTGTGTGTGTGATTGTTGAGTGTTTGTGTGTGATTGTGTTGTGTGCTTGTTTGTGATCGTGTGTGTGTGTGTGTTAAGAACGCACACAGTATTCATACACACGGGTAAGACACACCTCGTTCAACTGCGCAACACCGTACTGAACTTACAGCCACTCGCAACCGGAACTTCAACTGAGGTGCATCATGGGTAACGTAGTCGAAAACTGAGTTTTAACAACTCATTTAGACCTCCACTTACACATACAATGATTTGTGTTGGTGATTCTAACGACTCGAGTCTCAGAAACTCTAACCCTAGTAAATGTATCTTATAGAAGCATCGAGGTCTACCAGGGCTCCCGCAGGACACCTCGTCAATACATTTCACATATATGGTATTAACAGGATTTCTACCCATATAGACTAACTATGAACGGCTACTTGTGATGGATTATAATCTCATTTTATTACAAAAAAAAATCTTTAGTGACCAGCCATGGACCACAGTGGTACAAGACAAGGCTAGAATTAACTGTGACCTCATGTGTGGTCTACAATAAACACATAAGACAATAAATAGTGTTTTGTTTTAAACTGTACAGCCATAAATTGAAGACATGAGAAAACTCTGATGAAAATGGATAGTTTTGCAGAAGATCGGTCCAGTCACCAAAAAAAAGCCCACTCAGGATCCAAATAACCTGCAAAGAAATACAACATAATCAAGTAAAGCTCAAATAGGAATCATACTTACAACATATGTCCATACAATCAGTAAAACTAACACAATGTAAACTCACACGATCATGCAGAACATCATAAATATGTTCCACAAAGCAATGAAGATGCGAAAGTATCGGAGGCTGAGCAGGAACTCTCGGATGTTGTCGCCTAAAAACACACGACACAATAACACTCACTTGAACAGACTGGGCACCCTGAGTGAGTGTGATACATGTTCTCATGATGTCATGATGTCACGGCCGTCGGCATTCTCACAAACCTGTAGAGGGCGCTCTGGGGTCATCGCCAAACCCTTGGGACGACTCCTTTCTTTTTCTGTAACAAATCACTTCAGAGTTAACATCATTTAATGCACTTTTAATGTTTCTGAAGCTGAACTGTTTTGAAGCTGCGGCTATTTCCTGTTTGTCTTTGTTATTAAAGCTGCACTACATGATTATTTAGATAATTAACTTATTATTATTTAAAAAATCTGTTTATTCACAGCTATTTTTATATTTATTTTTAAGATAAAATCCAACACCAGATCTCTGCCATGTTATTCTCGAACTTCCAGGCTTGTGTGAGACCGTGATAGAGGGTCACGAAGGAGAGGAATTAGAAAAGGGGCGTGTATCATCATCACTTATGTTTCAAATTCATTTTTAATGTTATGCTTAAGTGTACCTCAGAGTGTACCACAGGGTGTACCACAGGGTGTACCTCAGAGTGTACCTCAGAGTGTACCTCAGAGTGTACCACAGGGTGAGCCACAGGGTGAGCCACAGAGTGTACCTCAGAGTGTACCACAGAGTGCACCACAGAGTGTACCTCAGAGTGTACCACAGAGTGTACCTCGGAGTGTACCTCAGGGTGAGCCACAGAGTGTACCACAGGGTGAGCCACAGGGTGTACCTCGGAGTGTACCTCAGGGTGAACCTCGGAGTGTACCACAGAGTGTACAAATATCAAATATTTTCATTTCCAACTATATTCACTGAACTCTTGTTCCTTCGTGTGGTTTGCCTCATAAACGTTAATTTAATCGGTTATATCTGGTTGTGTATGGTGAGGAGTCACTTATAAAACGAGAATACTCACAATTTAAAATTCAACACCGCTCCTGCGTTCACCAGCAAAGTCCTACAAACCAGAACAAGGATATCTCACTTTACCTCAGTTAGCATTAGCTGCTGAGCTGGCGTTAGCACCGAGCTGGTAAACATAGCATTTTAGCTCAAATACAAACGGAGCAGGTGTCAGAACCCTGCTTAAGCACATTAACCGATATTTCAGAGTAAACAAAGGAGCAAAATGAGAAAGATTACCCGAATATAAGCAGATCCCCGATCATTTTGTCCACATCACAACATGAGCCACTTCCGCATCTCAGCAGAAAACAGCCAATCAGAGCTCAGGTCTTCTGTACGTCAGGCAAATTCACTTAAACAATAATAAAAGTGCTCATATAGGTTACGTTTGGGTAAAAAGGGGTCAGTTCATCTTATTTTCCAATCCTTCAGCACAATCTGTTTAATGTAGGTCTTTAGAGGCAAGAGTAAATGATATGTACAATCAAATGTCATTTAAAAACCACTGTTGACCAAAATGCTGTATATAACACCAAGGTAAAAACAAAGAAATACAGTCAAAACAACAAATGCTGCGGTAACGGCCAAATCTCAACTCAATCGGTCTTTACCCCAGTTTTAAGTGCTTTAAAGACTGCAGTTCTGATGTGGAGCCACAGTTCCCGAGTTTGGGGTTTGAGAACGCTCCGTCTCCTCTGGTCACAAGCCTGGACCGAGGGACTTCAAGGGCTGGTCTGCAGACCTCCAGGAGTATGAGGTCCATTAAGACACTTAGTCTAAAATGAACCGGAAGCCGGTGTATCACAGCTATAACGGGGGTCTCATGTCTCTTGAGCCGTTAACATGAGCTGCAGTGTTTGGCGTCACCTGGAGGCGATGAACGGAGGACCGCTCTAGACCAGTACAGTTAAATAATGCAGTCGCCACATGATAAAAGCACGTGTCACTTTTCACGGTCTGTCACGGGCAGGTAAGGTTTACTTCAGAGTTTCATTGGAAAAAGCTTGATCTGACAACTGAAGTCACAGGGTTGTCAAATTTCAAGAGTCAGTCAGTGTGCCCCAGGGCAGCTGTGGCTACATAAGTAGCTTATCATCAGGTGTGACTGGAGTGAATAATACAAAAATATGTAAAGCACTTTGGGTGTCTTGAAGAGCGCTATATAAAAATAAAGGCTCACTTTTTTGCAGATTAATGCTAACTGACTATTTCCCCAAGAGGTCTGAGCTGCCAAAGAACAGTTTGATTTAGGCAAAGAATTAGCCTCCAGCCATGATTTGACATCATTAAGACTTGTAGCTAAGCACTGTACTGTAGACCGGTGAATATAACCATCCGAGTGTACGATATAAACTGAGATATGCTTGAGATGATGTCCTGACTCCCATCTATACTGAAATATAATGTGCATTTACCGAGTCATACCGTCGTCAATGAAGCTTAACGGAGCCAGGTCTGACATTTGCAAATGCTTTATTTTAGTACAAGTCAATACAAAACTTGACAGACAAATCTATGAAAGTGATTATGTACAAACAAGTGTAGAGTTGATGTGGGGGGGGCATGCTGTGCTGGTTTGAGGTTCAGATCAGGACCAAGGCCAGAGTCACGCTGCAGTCTCCATTGAATTGGACTGAAATAGAAATAATGTACAAAGTTAATGTCATTTATGCAAAAACAAAAGCAGATTTCATGTGTTATTAAAAAGGCAGTCGTTTGGCAGCCATTAGAGTCGGCTTTGACCAGACAGGGTTAGTCAAATTTGACAGTTAAAGCTATCAAAACATGGATACAGAATTGACCTCCAGGGACTTTTGCTTTCCAGACAATATAAAAACAAAACAGTAAAGCAAAATGTTCAAGTTAGCTGAGCTTTCTAGTCAATTAGCCACACATCAGACCAGAAGGCAAGGACTCTCCAGAGTCTCTGTTCAGTGTCTGGGAAAGCCGCCACACTCTCCTCCAGGTTAAGGCTGTAAGAACCTAACACTACCTCAGTCTGCTCGTCTCGGACCCCATTGCCGTTGCTGGCACTAGAGTCACCGTTGCCATTTACTTCCTTTTTGGCCTGTTTCACCTCAGTGTCTGCGCTGTCCTCGTCAGGTTTCCTCTGTCAAACAAACCGCACACGTCAACAAACCCAGACTGAGGGACCGGCTACTTCAAGCGGAACATGCACACCAAGCATCATCCACAACACAGAGACTCACAGGTGGGGAAGAACTGCCAAGGGCACACATTAAAAAAAAAAAAGTCCTAGATTATGCTTTTTGCACACTTCAGTCCATTTTTGGATGATTTAGGTTACCGTCGCCACAATGTGGAGCTTCGACTTGACTCTAGCAAACACTCTAAGAGTGGAACAGCCCATTTGTACCAGATTTCGGGAGTTTACAAAAATATAAACCCCCCCCCCCACACAGACAGACATCTTCACCAACAAGATATTGCCAAATTGTGGTAGCAACAAGGCTTCTTTGGGAGAGTTTGTTGATAGGTGAATCTGTTTTTAATTTACTATAGCTCAATAAAATTACTCAAACATGCAGGAATGAAACTCCACACAACTCTGGGTATGCATGTGAGGCAGAAACGCATTGTTTAAAAGCTCAGACTAGGAGCTTGTGCATAATATAGAACCTTTAACGTTGACAGACTGATGGATGGCCTGCTCACGACTGACCAAGTCTCCAGAAAGACTGAGGTCACCTTCAGGTCCACCGGACCTGTTCAGTAAAGGGAGCAGTGACCAAATGGTTGTGTTTGGATCCATGTTTCTAGTGGCCAGTAAGTCTCACTAAATCAATTAGTGAGATTTTGGCTCAGCCCACCTCGAGCGGCAACAAAATTATGTTCAGGCAGCACATCTAGCAATACATGCAGGCTCAAGAGCAACATGACTGACACTAGACCAGGCGGTTTGGGAGTTGTACCTTTTTCCTGACGAGGTGAGAAATGTCCGTGACCGTGGACGACGAGGAGCCGCTCTCCGAGGATTTCACCGGAATCTGAAAAAGCCACAGATTTGTGTCAAAACCTGAAAGTTGAAGACCATTGTTTTACTGAAGAGTGTCTGACCTGAGAGGCTCCGAACGCTGATGAAGACGAGCTGCCAGTTTCACTGAACGATGAAGAGGTTGAAGCACCGCCCTGAGACACACGCGAGCACGAGTTTAACAGTGGTTCTCACCGGCTGCATTAAACGTGAACTTGGTACTTTAGCGATTTGTGTATAATTTTACTGTGGATGTAGTTATTATATTCTTTAAGTGGGACAATAAATGGATATTCTGATAAATTTTACCAAATTATAACCTGACAGTACATCATGAAATACCCTGTAATCCTCAGCCCTAGTCGATTAAGGCAATTGTTAAGAGCGCCCCCAATATAATCCAAGAATGTATGAACCCACACCAACACCGCTACATACCAGTGTCTGCTGGATGGCCCTGGACGCTGTGCTGGCCGTCCTCTGGCTCTCTTTGGCGTCCTCCACCTTCTCCCTGATCTCAGGCAGTAACTGTTGAAGCTCCTCCAGTTCGTTCTTTTCTTCTGAAGCTGCGTCTGCTCCTTCTGCTTTGTCTATCGCCTCCTGCAACATGGCTGACAGATATGAAAGGTGTTAATGTTTGAGTCAGTCACACAGGCCTTGGCCACATGCCACAGATGATCGCTTTTCTGTTGTGTTAATGTGGCCATATCAATTCTGCCACACACGTCTTAATGCATGAATTAACACGGTTTATAGCCAGCAACTAGTCGCTTACCCAGTCTGGCCTCGATGACTTTAACAGAGCTGTTGTAGTGCTGAATGGCCAGGTCGTATTGGTCCATGTAACACAGGGTAGTGGCCACGTGATAGTGCGTCTCAGCCAGGAGTCTGCTGTAAGGAGGCAGGTGCTTCAGCTGCAGAGACAGGCACTCCTGGAAGTCATCCAGCGCCTGAGGGTAGTTTCCTGGAGAGAGATCAAACGTTGATGAAGTTAAGGTGTAGTCTGAAAGTTTGACACAATGCTCAAGTCCGACCATCTGACCCCGTTCTATGCTCGCCAGGGGAGGGACTAAAGTAAAATATGAATTATGACAGAGCACCTACATCGGACAGGGTCAGCGAGGCAAACTTTAGCATTCGTTTCAGGAATCTTATGGAGGTCACCTCAAGTTTCTCCATGAACACCTACCAGACTCTGCACTGACTTCTCCCAGTTTGAGATAAGCCTGAGCTGCCATCAACTGGTCATCTTTGTTCTCCTTCCTGTGAAAACACATGATCAATGCATAATCTCTAGCAGCATCAGAGAATCACCAAGGTTTTGTAGCTCACCTTTTGTAAATCACTTTGGAGACTTCCAGCATCTCCCAGGCCAGCTGCAGGTTCCCAACTTCCTCCTCTTCCTTAGAGGAAAAGAGTAAGCTTTCAAAACGTGCCATGCGCCCACAACAAGACAACCACCATTTTGATATTATGAGCACAACAATAGCCATTATACAACTCACTCCAGTTTTCTCTCCTTTCTCGTCCTCATCATCGTCGTCGTCGTCGTCATCTGCAAATAAGTCAGTTAGCCACGCTTTATAAGGGTGACACCATTTTCTGGAATCCATCTGACAGTGAACAGAACATGAAAAATAAAATATGTCTAGTCAATTTTAATTTGATAAACTATAAAAACAGTGCAGGTATACAGCATGAAGCTCCCCCAGGTGCACCTTTTTAGTGTGACCAGATTATCACCATTTTTTGTGACATCACCACTTAGACCAACTACATGTAATCATTGCCTTCACGATCTTCTCCCTCTTCATCCCTTGACTGCTCCTCCTCATCATCGTCGTCGTCATCTTTTGAGTCACCATTAGCAGACGCGTCTTTTGTCGGAGACTTGGGACTTTTACCCACCGACTCTGTAGTTTTGGGGGAACCACTTTCTGGCTCTTCAGAAGTGGGCTCATCCGTCACTGGTGACTTAGCATCTCCTTTAGCCTCGGCTTCACTCAGTTTAGTGTCTGGCTTCTCCTCCTCAGCCATGGCCTCGTACACCTGCTTACGGAGCTCATCCCTAGTTTTCTCTGAATCACAGTTTTGGAAAGACTATGCAGTCATTTGTATGTTACTTAAGAACAAGAGCTAGCAATTGAGCCAAGAGTTACTCTGAAAAACGGGCACAAGTGTGACTGAGAACACAGGAAACTGTACATGTGCACTCGAGGAAAAAAGGCTTTACCATTTGACTTTCGGGTAAATTGTGCAAAAATGTTCTAGTTCCGTACCGTCCAGATTATTGGTGCTCTCGATGTTTGAGTTGCGCGGCTGCTCGTCGTCATCTCCCTCGTCTTCTTCAGGGACTCCCTCCAGAGCGTTACCCAGGACAGTGTTCTCCATCCTGCAGTATACAGAACCGGCGTTAGTGGAAATGCTGGTTCATTGCTGGCGGCAGTGGCGCAGTGGGGTAGGCGCTCGCCCCTCGACCAGAGGGTTGGTGGTTCGAGCCCCCGTCCGAGCGCACACTGTCATTGTGTCCCTGGGCAAGACACTTAACCCACATTGC
>JAVQKC010047196.1:0-14913 GCA_036025475.1 Philypnodon macrostomus | reverse complement strand
CTGGCAGCCACGCTTCCGTCAGTGTGCCCCAGGGCAGCTGTGGCTACATAGTAGCTTACCACCACCAGGTGTGACTGGAGTGAATGAATAATACAAATATGTAAAGCGTCTTTGAGTTGTTGTGAAAAGCGCTATATAAAATTGATGAATTATTAATTATTATTCGATGCTCATAATTGTGTAGAAATCACTGCATGGATCAAGAACACAATTTGCACAAAGGCAAGTTATAGCTACCACTTAAAGAAGACATTGTCATTATCCGGTCAGTGTATACCATGCCCTAGACCTAGCTACAAATAATGCCAAACAGGTGAATCCTAGAGGAGTCTGTATGTTCTTCCTGAATTACTGTGGGTTCTCACCAGGTACTCCAACTTCCTTTGACTCCCTTATCAACATCTATTTGATAAGAGAATTTGTAAAAATGAATAGTCCTATAGGAAATGATTCAAGGTTCAAAGATTCAAAGATTCAAAGTGTTTATTGTCATATGTACAGTAGGAAACATGTTTCCCTGCCAATGAAATTCTTACTTTGCTGCCCTGGACTGGATGCGAACAATAAAATCGTAGAAAATAAAGATCAGCATGCATAAGTGAATATATATATATATAGTAAGTACAGTTACATGTGCATGATAATAGGGATGCCACTGCCATAGAATAAATAATAACTGTAGTCTAACTGCCCTCACCCCAAACAAATCACAGTCACATCCATCATGCTGATCACGTTCAGCTCCAGCTCCATATTTTGTGAGACCAAACAAAGACTGTTAGCCCCTCCTTCCTGCACTCCTCCTGTGAGTCCCCTGAGCCTGTGGGCCCTGGGAGCCCAGACTGTCCCAGAGATGAACAGTAGACATCTGTGCCTATATCTTCACTTATCTCCTCTCTGCAGCCAATTACAGACACATGAAGACACAAGCACATGGGGCAGCTGCAGCCCTGTGCATTCAATGTCATTACGTCATCACAAATGTTCATGCAAAATAACATAACAACACTGTATATTATGTAATGTTGGATGAAATTAATATATTTATAGACAACAAAGAAAACATGCAATAAGAGATGTACCCAGGGCTGTTTATGGTCCTCGGTTATGGTTAATAAAGCCTTAACCATTGTATCCTAATCATATGTATTGCACATATCGGGCCAATTACATTATTTTCCATATTGTGCATCCCTATTTAGTAGACCCTTAATTAAATGAACTAATGTAAATGAATGGAGTAGTTTAAACAATAACAGCCTAATTTCAAATGGTAAATAAATAAACCAACTGCTTGCATGAATAAATAGGACAATAGAGGGAAACGATGTAAATAAGGCTTGAATGGTCAGATGGTTGCCTGTTTGAAATTTATGTGCTGTGATTATTTTAGCTACTATTCTACGCTACTTGTAAATATATATATAGCCAATGAATGAACCTCAAAAATGGTAGAATAACAAGAAAACCCCCCATAAAAATATAATAAATAAAAAATAATAATAAAAGACGTGCCGGGACCACGTGCAACATTTGAGAATTGTGATTGGCTGCTGCTCAGTGTCGTTGCCGGAAGTACTGCTGCCAGAGCGGGAAACAGACCAGTCGTTCTCCTGTCAGCTTATACAGTCAGCTAAAAAAACAAACTGCCTGAATTTGGATAAATATAAGGTAACTGTGTGGACTCCCTACTTTATGCGTGCTTTTTCAAGAACGAAAACCTGATAGTATCTAAAGGTAAGAGCGAGGCGTCCGTCTGCAGAACGATCAACAACAAAGTAACCATGAGTTCTAGCTTGTGAGCTAATGGGAGAGAGTTTAGTAGCACTTTATATTTTTCATCAGGTATTAAGCGCCACATAGTAGTAACTTGCCTAAAGCAGCGATAAACAATGCAACTGTAAGTCAAGATATAATAGAAAAAGTGTGGTCTCAAAGAGCTTTTGGGGTTTTTTAGGGGTCTGTCTTGATACTCTAAGCTTATAGTAAAAACATGTGCAGCAAGTTACACTTAACTTCATACACCAAGCTCATGAAAAAAACAAGAATACTTTATACCTTATATTATTATTCGGTAGTAAGCCTAATCAGGGACAGGAGTCGAGAATTAGCTTTAGCTATAAACTCTATATGCATAACATCAGTCTCTTTCCTTGTATTGGAACTATGTTGACATGTATTGTCCCTGTCAAATAAACAAATAAATACATATGACTAAAAATGGAAAATAAAGTGAGTTCGAAGGGTTATAAAGAAAAAGTAATGGCAATTTGAGTTTGATTTTCACTTGCTGTGAGAGACTGTGCATATTTTGTATACATCTTAAATGTAATTGTGTGGAAGGCTAGCCACTGTAAATGTATACAATGCAGATTCTATAAAATGCCAGTCAAAACAATAGTTCATTTATGCATTTCTGTGTCCTGTCAAATTTAAGTCAAGATGTTTTTTTTCATACTAGATTACTTTTCAAAGTTGCATTGTTACACTGGGTTGTATGTATACATTGGCATCATCACTGTCTGCTTTATCAACTGCAGTCCGTCCTCATTACTTTGTATTTTAGTGTTGGCCACTAATAATGCTTCAACTTAATTTCATAGTTTGTATCTATTCTACATTATTTAGTTCTAGACAGGATCTGAAAGACATGCAGGCCTTTTTGAAAGGAGCGACCATTCAGAGCACCAAACCACAGAAGGAGAAAGCAGCAGCAGGGCCCAGTGGGGAGAAAAAGCAGAAGGCTATTCCCTGGGTGGAGAAATAGTAAGTTCTGATCCATGGTCACACGTGTCTCTCACTGTATATTACACAAGTGTGGAATAGGGCTTTTTTTTCTCCTTGTAATTATATACATTTTCTGTAAATTGAGATGTTACAAGTTTTATATCTAAATCCATTACACTCAAATCTGAATAAATGCCCTTTCCACACTGAAGTAAAATAACACAATGTTAATACAAGAATATTGATTTTTGCTCAGCCAATAATAATCAAATCATATATTTATTTTGGAATTTCCAGCCGGCCAAAATGTGTGGACGAGGTGGCCTTTCAAGAAGAGGTGGTAGCGGTGCTCAAGAAGTCCCTGGAGGGAGCAGATGTGAGTTAACATTTTTGCAATGAAGGCATTTTATGGAAAACCTTTGGAATCAAATAGACCTTATTATTATTATTATTATTATTATTCTATAACCAGAGGGGGATGGACATTGTTGCATTATATTATATACTACTAAAGCACTACTAATATTATATACTAACATATTATATACTAACAAGTTGTGTAACTATTATCCTGCATATCAGTCGAGACATTGCTGTGTGGCATTATGCATTACAATAGTGAGATTATCGTACAGACTATAACAAAGAACAAATGGGTAATGGTATTATTGTATAAAGCTGTTTTCTGAATGCATGTTGCAATACTGATCAACATTTTGATTTTCTGTTCAGCTTCCAAATCTGCTGTTCTATGGCCCTCCAGGAACAGGAAAGACCTCCACTATCCTGGCTGCTGCTAGGGAACTGTATGGGTGAGTGAAGACAAGTCACTGAGAAAAACAATTAAGTATCCTTTATTTAGTGTTGTTCTGACCATTATCTGTCTTTGATTTTGTCTTTTAGTCCAGAGCTGTACAGGCAGAGAGTGCTGGAGCTAAATGCCTCTGATGAGAGAGGGATCCAGGTGGTCAGGGAGAAGGTGAAGAACTTTGCCCAGCTCACAGTGGCTGGCACACGGTCAGAGTGAGTATACACATTTACTTAAGTGTTGCGGCTGCCTTGGCACTGCAAATATTTGATTATTTAAACAAAATTTTCGTCACATGTTCATTTTGTTTTTCAGTGGAAAGCCATGTCCTCCCTTTAAAATCATCATCCTGGACGAGGCAGACTCCATGACAGGCCCAGCTCAGGCAGCGCTTAGACGAACCATGGAGAAGGAGTCGAGGACCACACGCTTCTGTCTCATCTGTAACTACATCAGCAGGTTACACTATGGACATCACTATCAACAACATGTGGGCTTAAATATAGAGTATACTTCATAATATTTGTTTGATTTTTACAGAATTATTGAGCCGCTGACCTCCAGATGTTCCAAGTTCCGCTTCAAACCTCTAGCCAATCAGATCCAACAAGAACGACTGCTAGAAATTTGTGAGAAAGAGAATCTGAAGTATACCAAAGAGGTAAGTACTCAAATTCCATACTAATAAATATATAGTATGCAAAAGTGTTATTATTTATGATTAGTTTTAAGTTTATTTTAAAGAAATGGTTTCTAGATTATATATACAAATTATGAAATTTTGATTTGTTAAATATATTTTATATTCTTTACAGAGGGAAAATCTGACCAACACTGCCCCCCTGTGGTTACATAGTTTCACACAACATGACAATAACTTTCCATTAGCTTCTTTTTTTGAGAGTCACCACAACAAATCATTTGCATTCATAGTTTAATAGCCTGTTTCATGTGGCTTGTTTATAATCCTATGCATTTTTATGATCTGCAGATTTGATCCGTTTCAATATACAATGTGTGTTTTGTAGAGTATTGAAGCCCTGGTGAAAGTGTCTGAGGGAGATCTGCGGAAAGCCATCACATACCTCCAGAGCGCTGCCCGCCTTAATGTGGACAGGGAGATTACAGAAAAGGCTGTGGTAGATATAGCAGGGGTAAACAAACTCAATAATCAACTAGAAAGCAGACCTCCGCCAAGGCAGCTCATTTCCACAGATCACTCCCAAATTGAATCAACTGGTCTTTGTGTAATTTGTGTAACCATCTCTGAAAATTTCATCCAAATCAGTGCAGTGCTTTTTGAGTAAAGTTGCACAACAGATGCCAGCCTTTAAAAAAAAAAAAAAAAAAAAAAATCCTGGATTAGACGATGTTTCGGATCACACCCAAAATCAAATTAATTGTTCCTTGTGTCATTCCTGACCTTTCCTGAAAATTTCATCCAAATCCATTAAGTAGTTTCTGGGTAAAATCAGACAAATGCTACCGAAAAAACCTCCTTGGCTGAGGTAATAAAATATAATACTTATCTGACAGACGTTCAGACTGATATATTTTTTCACCTTTCCGTTTTTTCTGCAGGTGGTACCTACAAAAACAATCGACAACTTGCTTGAGATCTGCTTCAAAGGAACATTTGAGAGACTGGAGGTGGCAGTCAAAGTAAGTGCTATATTAAAGACATGTAGAGCATAATAATATTGTTGCTTTGGTGTATGAGTTTTAATCGCATTCCCTCTCTCAATAGAACATAGTGGACGAAGGCTTCGCTGCTACACAGATCCTGGGGCAGCTCCATGAAGCCATCATAGAACGAGACATTGGCGACAAGCAAAAGTCCACCATCACTGAGAAAATGGCTGTAAGTCTCATACACACTACCTATAAAATGACAGACTAATGTTTTTAAAGGTGTGATATAAAAGTAGGGCCCAAGTTGAACAATCACTACATTAAAAATGTTCAGTGTCCTATTAAACCCAATTATCTAAGAGTAGGGTGACCATATGTCCCTGATTAATTGGGACATTTCCAACAAATGTGTAAAATAAAAATGACACTAAAGCTTTTCTGTAAGTTTTAAATTCACTATTATTTGCTACAAAATATGTCCCTGTGTTTTTGGTGTGGAAATTTGAGAGTTCAGATTAACCTACATTCTGATGATTAATTTAAAAAACAGAAAAACTGTTATGCCGGTAGATGTTGAATTCAACCATTTTGCTGCTGAATTTACTTTCTGTATAAATTCTGTCTGAGGAAAACGGATTTATGCTGGGTCTGTTGTGACCATAACACTGCCCTCTAGTGGTGTTAAAGTGTGACTAGTAGGTCTCTGGTGCTTAAAATGTCTTTGTCTTCTCTTGTTTAGGTGGTGGATAAGTGCCTCGCAGATGGAGCAGACGAGTACCTACAGATGTTGAGCCTGTGTTCAGTCATCATGCAGCAGGCAGCAGAGAACCACTGAGGGAGCTTCCACACATGACCTACAAGGACCAACAATCACAACAAAAACACTTTGTACACGCTTAGTTCTCACTGACTTTTCCAGAACGCTCCTCAATTATAAAAAATAAAACTGTTTATGTACTGGATACTGGACTATGAATATTTCAGATTTTTTTAGGTAATAAACAATGTATTGTACACAGTTTGTTTTCTTGACAAATGAACACATTAAACTTCTATAGGCTTGAAGGAGGACAATGGCTACATGCACAGCCAGCCATAAACATGAAACCCAAAATGTTTTACCACTCCTCCAAAGCAATAATACTGTTGGGGGGGGGGGTAAAAATTCAGATGTCAAGTAATTCACTCATATCTAACCCAGGGGTCTCCATCCAGTAGCTCCCAACCAGGGGTCTCCATCCAGTAGCTCCCAACCACTTTCCAAGTAGCTCTACAAAGGGATTATGAGTTTTACAAAGGCATATAATCAAATCAGATGTATCATGTTTCAATGCAAAATTGAGCTGTGATTGACAGCATTTTGTAACTCTATAGGTAAATATTAAAGAAAAAACAATTTTGTTGTCTTTACGTTAAAAAATAAACTATGCATCAGAAAACATGAGTAGCTCTCTGCCACTCATTTAGTAAAAGTAGCTCTCAGGGGCAAAAAGGTTGGAGACCCCTGATCTAACCTATCTATATATATCTATATAAGGTCCTAGTTTGAAAGGTGAAGAAGCACTGCTCCGCACCAAGTTCTACACATTTTGTCGGATCTACTGCTTAAACTTAATTGAAAATAATTATGTTTAATTTCCAGTTGCTTACTAAGTTCATGACATGCCTGTGCTCTGGTGGTGAAAAGTGAATCTTGCGCGATGGAGGAGTGTCTGCTGCTGCACTGATCACTGCCGCTCCCTCCGTTACCATGGAGACCACAGAGGGAGGTGTTCCACCCGCCGGAAACTGTGTCTGCAGTGCCAGCACAAAATGAACGGACTCCGGGCTGAATAAACCTGATCTCCTGTCACCTCTGCTGGGTACCATCTCGTATATATGAGGCTGGAGGACTGTATCATGTGGGAGTCCGTGCGGAGACGGCCGGTGGTATGACTGGACTTTTGTGCGCCCCGTTTCATCCAGTATTACAGCGACTGTGTTTGGAGCATCGCACCGGCTGAGAGCAGACTGTGTGGGAGAAGGCACGGCGGATCTGCCCCTCCGTCAACGCCAGCGATAAATACACACGCTGGCGGCACCGCAGCAATGGGAGACTATTGTGGGATTCCCTAAAGTGTTATCTGCGGAACCCTTGGACCTGGTTCAGTATGGCTAAACGGCGGTCCTCTGTGAGGCTTGCAGCTGCCTGATATTACCGTCTCAGGCCTGCTTTTTCCATCTGGAAATTTCTTATCAGGGAAAGCAGGCCAGCTAGCAACGCTAGCTCTAGCCCTTTCTGCGCTGCACCTTTGGCTTTTGCAGTGCATTTTTTTCAATGACTTCACGCTTCAAGCTGTTGTTTATGTATTCAAGGACTTCTTAGAACCACGAGGTATTTTATGGGATTCATATCGGCTAAAGAGGAGCGGGCCTAAGCCAAAATGGTGAACTGGAGGCGGCTACTGCGAATGTCCAACCGCTCGTTTTTGGCCTTCATATTCTTCTTTTCTATGTCCACCACCTGTCTCTACTTCATTTATGTGGCGCCGGGAATAGGTTAGTCCACTCCGATAACTCTATCCACTTTGCACTAACAGCTTTATAGGCAGCAGTTAATGTGATTATATGAGGATTATGATTCAGCCCTGCTCAGCTCCTGTCACGCTCTGAGCTAGCGCTCTGCGCTGCGCTGCTAGCGGGCTAATTAGCATGCAGCTAGCCAAATATACCACCCTAATCTACGCAAATGTGTAGCTAAATAAAAGCAAAAGCATGTTTCTCATGACAGATTGATTTCATAGTGACCAAGTGTTGCTCATATGTGTTTTATACACAACTGCTGTAAACATTTCTGTTGCAAACACCGATCTGAGAATGAATGAATTAACCGTAGGCAGTGGAATATGAATAGGAGGGTTCTCAGGTCTATAAAACAAAGTGTTAGAAATTGTAATAAACTTAACGTAGAATTAAAGTAAGTACAAGTATAGCAAATGAACATGTTAATCACGGCATATAATGACTCTAATAATCGTATAGAATTTTGGAACTGAATGGCACTGTGTTCATCAGTGCCAGTTTTTATGAATATATAATTAATGTGTTTTCTTGACTTGTTTTTCGTTAAATTCCATGTGCTGGTTTGTAATAAGAGTTAAGGGCCTAAATATTACATCTAAGGCTTGATGTTGAAATTGAGCATACGTGGTCTGATTTTGTACATGTACATCATCAGTATTAGAAATACTATTCACGGCTAAAAGTAATTGTAAAAGTTGCACGTCAATCACATTATACTATTGAAAATAGATATAATGGTTTTATGGCAGGTGAATGCATTCTCAGCAGGGCACTCAACTCCCTGTTTATCAATATGCTTAGTTTTTCTGTGGTCTCTGAATAGTGTGGTGTGGTGGATAACTTGCAGCAGTCACATGCCGTGGAGGGATGTGGCTGTGTGCGGAGCAGATTTTTATGCTGATAGTGTGGGCTTTTACTGGCAATCACTGGGTTTATGCTCTGCTGGAGCGGCAGTTATAGGAAATTCACTTGTGTTTGCAGCCTGATTGTCAGTGCATGGAGGAGATAAAAGGGCAAAGAATGGATCAGAGCTCTTCAGTTTAAATTGGAAGAGAAGCTCATCTTTTCAATCAAGGTTCTAGATCTTGGTTAAGTCAGTGGTTGTCCCTTAGTCTTTATGGTTATCCCTAGTATTTTTGATGCTTTGCCAGTAGCTAAATCTTTGCTTAGTCGTAGTTTATTGCTCTGCATTTAAAGTCTTATTCTGCATAAATCCTTTGCTTCCTTTGTTTAAACTAGTATGCATGCTCTCTGCCTCTGCATTTATGAAATAACTGGTATAATTGGATTAGTGTTTCTGGTATGCTCCCTATTGGGTCCACAACCCACTGTTTGCTGACCCTAAAAGAGCTTGTACAAGGGTTAGTTGAAGGTAGAAATTAATTTAATGTTTCCCAGAGCACAAAAGAATACACTCAGTGAAATTCTTATACTAGGCTTGTAAAACTATGACTATTGCCAGCCCTTACACTACACAAGTCAAATAATTGATTACAGTGTGGTTCACATTAAGGCTTATTTATAAATAATGAGAGGACAGTCAGTCTCTAGGTTATAACAGATGGATGTATATTTTAGATGTTGCATTATTAATTACAGCTGGTCATCTGCTCAAATGTCATCTATTTAGTCAACCAAGCACATAATACTTCTAGCCGCTATGAGTTTCTTAGGGATGACTTGCTGCTGAGGAGAGAACTGAGCATTACATTGGTTAGGAGTGCCAGGAAAAAGTGCGCCTCTGACTCTTTAGGTTGATGGCGGTTTACTTCTCGACTAATCACAATCAAACATGAGTAAAAAAAATACAAATAATGCTGGTAATGTGTGATAGGGGATCAGTAACAGTGGCTAGTTAAAGTTCAGTTAATTGAAATGTTGAGTTACTAACAGGCAAGAAATAGCCATGGCATGACTTTGACTGGAGTTGTTTAGCAAATCAAAGAAAAAACTAGAATATAATGTTCCACTGCTGCTAAAGTTTTGTGAAACAGGGACTAGACTGTACAGTTCTGAAATGATTCTTGTTGACTGAAGTTTTGAAACTACAATTACAAGTTCCTTTTGATTGCTGGAGAAAGTGTTTTTACTTCTCTGGAGCTGGCAGAAACCTTGAGTACTCCATAGACAACAATCGGGAGTATATACTAGTCTTATTTTCATCCACAAGTCAAACAGAACTTAAGTGTTGCAGATTCTGACTTTCAACGGTTGTGGTCCTTAAAATTCTGCTGAGTTTCTTTCAGTTTCAAGGAAATAAAAATATGCCTACTAAATTTGAAACTCTACTTCAAACCTAGTTACTGGTGTGGCTGTACTCAAAAAAATCGATACGGGAGTATATCGTTATGTACTCCGCGTTTATGTGTGCATCAATTCAGAGGTTTACTGTATCGAAGCAGCGATGGGTGGATCTCTTTAAACTCGGTGAAAACTGCATTCAATGAAGTGAAACAGGCTAAAACATACCTAATTACGTGTCGATCTATATTGCTGTGTCCCTGGTCCTTTTGCTGGTGTAATAAAGCACAGGAGACGCATGCTTCTGCAACACAGAGCTTTACTGAATAAATGAAACGCGAGTCGACCAATAAAATGAGGTGGACCAAGATGCCACTGACCAATTAATTCATTGAAGGCTGTCAGCCCAAGCATGAACCTATTTTTATTTTTCAAATAGGCCTAGTATTTATTGCCTTGGTCATTTGTCACGGGCAGCTCATAAATGGTGGACTTTGACTACGGAATTATATGGCTTAGCGCCTGTTGACAAGTTCTGATATTAGGTCATATCATAGTTTTTGTTATTGAGGATAAATAAAATAAAAAGTAAACATGAATTTGGTATAGGTAGGCAACTTGTTTGACTCCAGACTTTATTTTAAAAAATGTAACACGAGTATCAAAGTATGTACTGTATGTACTGTACTCGGAATACATATTGTATCGTGATACGTATCGTATCATGAGGTTGGTGGCAATACCCAGGCCTAGTTACTGGCCACCAAAATATTAATACTTGTCTTTTTTTTATCTTAGTAAGATTGAGTACTAATGTGCCAAACATACTCAAAACTCATGTGTTAGACGCAGTAAAATTGGTCAAGTGCTTCTAAAGTGGTTCAAGGAAGATGACAAAGTGCTACATTACCAGTCAACTTTATTTTTCATTATGAAGCCGAGTTTAAACATAAAATAAATCCCTGTGTGAGATTCATGCAGTCCATGTAGTGTGAGTGTGTTAGCTCTATCCACAAATCTCATAAGGGGGCTAATCATTTTATCCTCAACTGTGTGCTGCAGTGAAGGGGCTAATTATTTGATCATCAACTGTGTTCTGTAGTGAACAACTACTCAATAAGTTATTTGTGCTTTTGGACCACATAGCTGCATGTGCATCTTGACCATGTTAAATTCCCCTTGAGCACAGGTCACAGTGTGTTGTAGCCTGCCGTTCTGCTGACATTTGCTGCATTTTTACGATTATTTTTACGGCTGATGTGGAGTTCTATTCAGTCGCCCCTTGCTTCATCCATGCTTCATTCATCATCCAGCCGAGAATCCAATTCGAGGAGCATCATTACATGCTTTGCTGCCTCTTCTTTCCTCCGATAGACAAAATCGACTGCCGGGAAGTATGTGAACGAACTCTATTGATTGATAAGTGTGGATGTTCATTTTGCAGAAATTACTTTTTTTGCCAGTTCTGAAGTTCTTGAGTAGTTGGTTTTGTGTTCTTTGTTAGGAATGTACTGATGTGAAAACTCTTGGCCAATACCAATATTTAAATTAACAGTTTGTCTGCTACTAGTATTTTGTCCCTATAAGTTTTTCTTTACAGAAAAGGAAGGAAACCATATAAATAATTGTATATAGGCTAGCTTTTTATTTGATTCAGTGTTTTGTACTGTACTGAAACTGAAGTTATGCTTTTTTTTTTACAGATTAACATTGGACCTCTGTATAGGTGCATTTGCTGATGTCAAACCTTGACGATATTAGTCGATATACTGATGTTTAAGCCAAACTATTCCACTATTCCATGTCCTTGTATAGGCTTGTACATTGGAGCAGTGTCATGTCCAGCCTGCTGTAACCTGCTTGTATGACTGGCACATATCTCCACTGCTGCTCAGAGAGAGGCTGCCTGGTGATTGTGATAAGAGTCTTATCAAACCCATGCACATTTACATTGCATGGTTTACTACAGTGGAACTAATGTTTTTTTCTGGTTGGACAGAATATATTTTACCCGGTCAAATGTGTAGATAAGAAGGACTTATTAATTGGATTGCCTTGCCTTACTTGAGACAAAGGGGTCTTGGGTATTCAGGCCGATCTGCACTTAAAGCTTAACCTATTGTGGGTCTTAAAGTTGGACATGCGTTTTTTGAGGTACCTACCATTCTTCAGTTTGGACCTGAAATAAGTCTTATATATGTACTTAAAAGCATCTCGCATAACTTTTGTCCTCTAGGTGTCGATAATGTTCTAGATAATCCAACATGACATTGCAAATCTTTTTTATATTTAGTACTATTATGTATTTCTGCTTCATCAATTTATCCATTGATTTTAAGCCTATTTTAGTTTTTTTTTAAATTGTCCTTAGAAATATTTTTAAAGCAAACTTGAGAGATGGAGAACCACCATTTGTGGATTGGATTGCAGCTAATGAAGCCAGGGATGTGGTTTCTTTAACTGTCAGTGTCTATCGGTCCTGTTGTGGTGGAGATGTTCGGTGCTCTGACAGCCTCCAGATGTGTCATGTCTCTGGGGTGTTTCTCTCGCCTCTGCCTCCCACACGGCTCTGTATCCTGGACATTAGCAGCCTGTCTAGCCCACTGTCCCATATGTGATCTTTATTGATGCAGTCAGGAGTACCGGTGCACTCACCAGTCTTTTTTTAGCCCTCCTAACATTGTGTGAAGGATATGTATGATGCTGTCTAGACCTCTCTCAGCAGACACATTTCAGCAAGTATTTTTGGCAAGAACTGTTCAGGGGATTTGATTTTAAATTAGCAAGAGAGGTTTTTGTTTTTGTGATAAATAATAAAACAAGTCAGGTTTTAGAGTGTGCCATGGAAACACACAGACGGTACTTAAACTGCACTAGCCCACAATTTTTATTTTCTCATAGTCCCAACCACACCCACAAGATGACAAGGAAACATAGGCTCAAGGCTGATTTGGAGATAAAGTCCAAATACACAGGGAGCACACTGACGGATAAAGTGAATAATGCAATATGGTTATTTATGATTTTTGTTAACTTGTGTTTTTGGCCTTACACATAAAACTGCTGCTATTAGTGTCCAAACCTTTTTAACTACAAATTCAATGTACATCCAATCCAATGTTTATCATAATACTGGTTTATACAATCCCCCCCCCCCTTTTTTTAAATTAACAGTAAAAATATACTGTGGCACGATTCAATGTGCTTCCCAGATTAGCAGCTGATTGTCACAACTTCATATCAACGCAGGTGGTTGTAATGGTCTCGAGTTTACACACAGGAGGTCTAGAGAAAGACCAAAAGATAGATTGATGGATGGTTTTATTGGTGGGATTTTCCTTGTGTGTTAATTGGCTCTGAAATGGTATGAAATGTATTGAAATGTATTGCTAATGCATTGTTACATATCACTGGCTGTTTATAAAATGCTGTGATCTTTTTAGTGTTGCTCTGCCCACGCAGACATTCACACATTATATATCAGCTCATTGGGCAGATTGACTGATGCAAACACATCAAAGTTTTAATCCTACAGTATACATCAAACCTGTGCATTAGTGTTTCACACAGAAATATTGTCAGTTAAGGTGGTAGCCAAACTCCTAGTTCTTATAATACTGTGAATTTACATTTTACATTTTAAATACAGAATGTACTGCTGCCAAAAGCCACAAAAGGTTAATTTAACAAAAATAACATTATAAAACCAGTAAAAATTGGGTTTTGTTGGATTAGTTCAAATGCATGTGTTTTTTAAATGGTAGTCGAGGCGGTAGATGCTTAACTACCACGTGCTGGGGGGAAACACTTTTTAATATTTCATGACAAAAATGATTGACCCTATTTTCTTTGTTTGCAGCCAACACGTACTTCTTCATGGTGCAGGCTCAGGGCATCATGTTGAGGGACAACGTCAGGACTATAGGACAGATGATCCGGCTGTACACCAACAAGAACAGCACGCTCAATGGCACTGGTACGGATTCATCAGGAGATCAGGAATTAAACATGTTCAATCAACCTGGTATTAATCTGAATGTGTCTATAGACTATCCAGACGGCACCAACTCCAGTGAGTACCTGGTGCAGCCAACCACATACCTCCCTGAGAACTTCACCTACTCCCAGAACCTCCCATGTCCAGAGAGATTACCTTCTATGAGTGAGTACTTTCAGCAACAATTGAGACCACATATTCTGCTTTTCCAGCATATGTAAAGTATTGTTAAAAATGCAGTAAACGGTAATTCTTGCTAAATAAATGGCTTTTCTCTTTCTGAACATCCACAGAGGGCCTTATGGAAGTAAACATGACAGAGATCCCCATAGAGGAGATAGAGCTGAAGTTCTCAAAGTTCTTTGACATCGAGTTTGGAGGCCACTGGAAACCAAAAGACTGCAGGCCTCGCTGGAAGGTACGTGCCAATCTGTTCCTGTACTAGAGCTGAATGATTAATAGCATTAAATACATTGTTCATGTCTTTGGTCCTCTAGGTGGCTATCCTTATCCCATTCAGAAATCGTCATGAACATTTGCCAATTCTGTTCCATCACCTCATTCCCATGCTGCAGAGACAGAGGCTGCAGTTTGCCTTCTACGTCATTGAACAGGTAATCTGATGCAAATTTAAGTCATTATATCGGCGAAAACAGCGTGTCGCCGATATTATGGAATCACGTCGGTGCGGAATCACGTCGGTGCGCGTCCGCGTCCGCGTCCGCGTCCGCAGATCCTAGCTGTGAACGCGATAACTCAAAAACGAATTGCCGGATCATTTTCAACATTTGCACACAGGTACATACCATAAAGACGCAGAACTGTATCGATTTGGATACTTCTTCGATGAATATTAATTAAGTAATTAATTAATAACGGGCCAAAACTGTGAACGCAATAACTCAAAAAGTCTTTGCTGGATCTTTTTCAACTGTTGCACACAGGT
>JAVQKC010047174.1:0-18541 GCA_036025475.1 Philypnodon macrostomus | reverse complement strand
ACCACATCAACAAGCTTGTGGACAGTATGCCCCGGCGTTCTGAGGCATTGATCCGTGTCAGGGGCATAATCCATATTAGTGACATATAAAAGTGTCATATTGGACATTCTTCTGCATGAACGTGTGTTTTCTGTTTAACTGACCAATGTGGAAGAATTGAAACAAAATTGTTAATATCCCTGATTTTGTTCGGGCTGATACACATTTTACTAAATTTCAGTTTGGTCTCGTTTTCACTGTGATATGTTTGGAGGAAATTGAGCAATAAAGTTTTGAAAAGCTATGCACTTTATCAAGAATAATCACATCGTCACAATCCTTTCATGAGAAGAGGTAAAAAATATGAACAGTGTATTTGTTTAGCTGGATATCTATTATAAACAAACAGTCATAACTTCCCCATAACAAAGTGCTGAAAAAGTCATGTTTCCTATGAGAGGTTTTTGTTACCCAGCATGCAGTGTGTCCTGTACTGTGGGGTCTATGTGCTGCTAGTTAAGAGTATGACTAGCCTCAGGGTAAAGGGACGGTGATAGGACTGCATAGCTCAAACATTTCAGTGTATTATCTTTCCCCCTATTGCAATAATGCTGTAAAAGTGGCAGAACATTTCATCACTACCAGATTATAATATCCAACATGCTTGTAATTTCAGGGTGCAGTGAATTAAATCTTTTTGCAATGAAGAAGAAGAGTGAAAATAGATATGACAAAGCAGAACAATTTATGCACTGAAATATATTGCTAGAAATATTCTAAAATCCAAAACCAAATTGCCTGTAATAACATTTTCTTTTCTATAGGGGGAGTGGTGAGTTAACATTGTGTGATTCATTGTGCAAGAGGGTTACTAAGGCGAGATAAGATATGGTCCATTGTCGTAAATTGGTTCTCTGCATTTGACCCCTAGAGCAACATATCTGAAGCTGAGCGGCTGTGCAAGGGACCCTTCTCCAGTATCCCGGAAGAACTAAATGCAGGATAGCATATTGCGCATGTTTTAGGTTGATTGGAGAAATTTTTATTCCTGGGGGAAACCCACCAAGACACAGGAAGAACATGCAGACACACCACACAGAAAGGCAAGCCAGTCAGGAAGTGAGAAACTGAACTTGGGATGCATTCTTCATATCAACTGAGCACCTGTTAGCCCGGGTTCTGCATCTGTCTTTTATATAATCAGTTATATTCTAGGACGTAAGCCAACTATACAAAGTGCCTCACACATGTTACATTTATATATTAACATTTGATGAGCTTTTCATTTTGATAATCTACCATACCAATAACACCCTATGTCTTGATGTACATTGTGAGTCTGTTGAAACCTTATTTTCCCACATATATGACCTCCTCTGTCCTAGAGTGTAGCCTCCACCCGGCCACACCCCCCTTGTGCACACAGACAAATGTACAAACACACACACACATATCCACCCCAGACGGACCGGGTTGCCAGAGCTACACAAACTCCCACCCATTAGCGGCAGGTTTCCAGGATAACCATGGCAACCGGTCTCTCACCCCCGGGGAGACGAGCAGCAGAACTGAAAGGCTCCATTCAATTTCCACATCCCAGTACTGCACACACAAAATGACACACATGCAGGCTTTTTTCACACGGTAACACACACTGAGTGACAATCACACACTGACACACATGGACACGGCCAACGCAACCCACTTGCTCTAACAGCCTTGCAGTCACTCCAGCCTTCCCTGCCTGCCTGCCTGCCTCCACTGGGGTGAGTGGGAGCTTGTTAGAGAGACCGCACACTACATCCTCTCACCCACGGCCCTAAGCTACACACATACATGCCACACCATAGAAACATTAATTACAAATTATTCATTGTACTTGGTCATAATGTGTGCTAAAGTTGACAGATGCTTTCAATTCCACACAATGATTAAGCTACAATACCTGATTTTGTGATAAAGCACACATGGCCTCGTACGTATTCACAGACCAAGAAGTGTGACGATAACAATATCTGGAGTTGGCTTTTAATACTTTGAAATAAATAAAAAATAAAAAACTGAAATAGCTGTGAATAAACTGTGAAATAAAACATCAGCTCCCTCACATTGTTCCTGATAGATTCTAATTCTGACTAGATAATGGATGTGTCGACCAATCAGAGGGCTGCTGTGATGTGCTGTGATTGGTTCCCTCGCTCTAAAACAAAATCCCTTCTAAATAAGCCCACATGATAACTTCTGTTAAACTGAATGATTGACAGAGTAATATTTACTTCTTACATATCAGGTAAAAAAATCAGGTAGTGCAGCTTTAAGTCTAACAGACATGGAGGTCATATCAAAAACTGTAACCAGGGCTGGCCTTTCTTATTGGTATACTAAAGGGCAATGGGACGTTAGAGGGCCCCAAAACAGATTGATTGCTTGATACTTTGAGTTAATATTCTGGTTTCCTTCATAATATATTTTCTGACTATTGCATTCATCTGAAAGCCAATGCCATTTTGTCATTTGAGTGTTTACTTTGGGGCCTTGTTTCAAATTGTCTCTAAGAATTCAACAACCATTGCTTATTGGAAATAATGAAAACAAATAAAAGTTAAACTGTGGTGAAGTTTACTTGCCGTCTTCAAAATGATGGAGATACCGAGCCCCCACGCTCATCCTGCTTAGGGCCCCCAAATGTGAAGTACCGGCACTGACTATACCAATATGTCACGTACATTCTTGCTCGCTATCACAAGAATCAATTTCATATCATGTCCCGATTTGACACTTGCAGAACGCTACAATTTGATGGATATTATGTAAGATATGGCAAGGAACGATACCGGTGCATGATGAGATAAGGGAAGAGGTGTTGCAGGATCCATTCGGTGGCTAATAAGGATGTAGTTATGATCGCTGGTGAATCTCCAATCTCAGTCGAGCAAGCGCAGCATGCCTCTCCACAAGTCTTCACAGTCTCAGGCAGCAGAATGTACTCGACTGGGTTTAACCAAGAGTTGAAAAGGAAGGTTAATGATGCACAGTGGGAACCCAACCTCAAAGTATTGTAGATTGCAAAAATATAGGCTACATAGGGTAAAGGTAGTAGTCAGTGATGAGAATGAAATCAGCGTAATAAAAAGGTAGGTGAAAGATGGTAAAATGACGATGTTGATTATTCTGCAGTTACATTGGAGCCCTTACACGCCATTAGACATGTGCACAGTCTGTATCAATTTGAAATGATCTATTCATGATAATCTTGAGTGGCAAGCATACAGCACTCAGCCCTTAACAGAGAGTGTTGTATCTTTTGTTACCTTGGTGACAGGCTGGATGCGAAGATGCTGAGGGGTGGCGATGGTGTGACAGGTGAAAAATAGAAAAAGGACTGGGGTCGATAAATGGTATTAAAAGAAGTGGTGTTTGTGTTGTGTCCCCTATTGAAAGGTTGGCAGTTCAATTCTTTCTCCCAACAGTAAATGAATGCCATTGTGTCCTTTGGCAAGACACTTTCCTTGAATGTATCAATGCATTTGGTGGTAAGCTGTAGGAAGGTATGGCTGCCACATGTCTGTAAGCCTGCCCTTAGGCAACTGTGGCTAAAGATTATTACCACTGTGTGTGTCCATTTTAGCGTTTATGAATAATGCACTCAATTCAAAAGCGGGTCACACTTTACTTTACAGCACGGAAATAATATAGTAATAAATTTTTTATTAAGTCATTTATATGTAAATACTGATCATTTCATGCAATGCTTTCAGTAACAAGATAGTAATACAATATATAATCTGGTATCAATGGTAACATGGTTAGGGATGATAAAATAGTAACCATAATCACTACATTATTACCTATTTTTTACCATTACTATATTTTTTACCATGCTGTTAGGTGCTACCGAAAGTTCTTAGAGTTTCTAGAAAAGCAAAATCTCATTTATTAATATTATTATAAATCGTGAGTACATCCTTACTTCAAGAATCCCTTATGGCCGACATACAGTACATCTAGATTTACACAACTTAACCTAGTACACACACCTATTTAACAATGAGGTTATTGTTGGAGAACTTGATCCGTATCTTGCACTTACAGTATTTGATGGTCTTTCATGTAGGTGGATATGTGACTCACTGCTTGTCTGTCTGACCACCCCCTCCACAGGCCTCTCCTGCCAGTCCTCCTCCTTGTGTCTCTCACTGTCTTTTGCCAGTGTTTGTCTAATCATTGCTGAGGTGATGTGGCCAACCAGTGCCTAGCGTAGATAATTAGATTAAAACATGTACTGGAGCAGAAGTCTGTATGTGATCACTGCAGTCACCTGGGATTTTTAGTCACAAAAACTGCCTGACTGAGCTTTCTGTGGTAGAAATTGACCCCAAATCTTCAGACATGTTACTTACGGTTAGTGGGCTGGTGTGACAGTGAACATAACCTCATAAGCCAAGAGAAATAGTAAGGTTAGACAGCTTGTGATTGGAGCTTTAAAGTGTGCACGTGGGTGAATCTATGTGTGTGTGTGCGCGTGTGTGTGTGTTAAACAATCGCTCAGGTAAGTCGGGGTGATACTCAGTCAGCAGCGTGTGCGACTGTTGCCCCCCGGGGGGATTTTTGGATTGTGTCTACTACCACAGCTCGGGGCAGAAAAAGACAAGGAGGCTGGGGTAGTGATGGTAACAGCAATGTGGCAAGTGGCTCTCGTCAGGAAGGGACATGTAGAAGGTTTAGACATGACAGACACGCCATTAATCACAATTCTCCAGACAATGTTCAAGGATCTACCTGGAATAAACCAAAGAAAGAGACCACAGTGAACTAGTCATGTCTATGTCTGTGTGTGCATGTGTGTTTAATTCTACAGCCTCCATTATTGTCCATGCTCCTTCTGCCGTTCCTGGCTCTATAGCCGGCAGAGCACCAGGCCCCTCTGGCAGATTCCTCGCTGACAGGTACAGAGATAGAAAAGCACTCCGTAGGAAGCAAATCTGTCACCGTGCTAACTAAAACATGTCCGCAGTAGGTACGGGGCTGGGTGTCTAGGTGCATACGTGTGCAAAAAAGATCACTGATTTGAGTCCAAGTCTGCCATATTGTAAGCCATGGAGTTTATTTTATGGCTTTTTATAGAGGTAAAGCAGCCTTTAATGAGCCGGAACAAGCGATCTGAGGCTAACATGGGGGTTAGGGAGAAAGGAAGGGGGATTAAGGCATGGTGAACTAGAAGACAGGGTGAAACGTGTGCATGTGTTAGTGGTCTCAGGAGAGCAGGCTCCTCTCTCTGGACTAGACAGAGCCCACCTGAGTCTCCTGCCAACCCCTCCAGATGTTTCACTCAAACCACCCACCTCCAAATCTTCCCAATTTCAGTTTTCACAAAGGTTAGGGGTGGGCTATATTCGCAAAAATTGAAATCATAGTATTGTTCAAAATGATTATGTTATTCTGGATTGTATTTTGTTTATTTTGTGTGTTTATTGGTTATAGGTTTATGTCATTGAGAAAATTAGAATGCATATCTAATATCTAATTGTCAAAAATATTCAAAGAGGTAGTTCTCAAGAGTTGTTCTGGGGTCAAACAACCAAAAAAGAGACATCAAAAGGAAGTCGTAATTCTAAAAGCTATAAATTAATTATTTATCTGTATATATGGTATTCTGTACAAAGCTAACTAAGGTGTTTCTTTTCTTCATTAGAATTGAACTTTTTTCTTCTATATTTGCAGACCTCAAACTGTATATCTCCAAAATCTCTTGTAAGCTGTCACCTATAGATATTCTGCAACCGAAAGCTCCGTGTATATTGGTTACATCACAGTGTTTCTGACTCCGCCACAAGCAGAGCAGTATGAAATTCCATATAAGGCGGGGGACTCTTTCTAACCTCCTCCTCGCTCCAGCTCCTCTCTGCTTCTCTTATTGCAGCCTGTTCCCTGTAAACCAACTCCAAGTCTTTATGTTGTGACTCTAGCTGTACGCCTTCCACGTCCTATGTACACTCATCAATCGCACATCAAGTATATGCAAGCAGGATATATTTGATGATGACAAAACAATGGCTTTTTCGACTCTTATAATATGGACTGATAATGAGTCCAAAAAAGTTAACAATAACATAATTGTGCAAAAAAAAGGATGTAAAGTATGTACTCTATTCTATTCTTATTTAGTTCCTCCCCTGGCCTCTACAGCAACATCAGATCAGACGTTGTGAGTACTTTGACCAATTGTAGTCAAGTTTTACTTCAGTTTCTCCCCTGGCCTCTACAGTAACATCAGATCAGATGTTGTGAGTACTTTGACCAATTGTAGTCAAGTTTTACTTTAGTTTCTCCCCTGGCCTCTACAGCAACATCAGATCAGACGTTGTGAGTACTTTGACCAATTGTAGTCAAGTTTCACTTTAGTCCCTCCCCTGGCCTCTACAGACTACAGACAACCTGGTTTACATCATAGAACAGGGTCATTTTTAAGCATTTAAAAACAAAACTAAAAAATATAATTGGGAATACTATGGACTACACCTTTAATAGAAGCTGAGAATGGCTTATAACAAAAGTCACACTGATATACTCTTAGCTCTGCCAAGCATATAAAGGGATCATGGATTATTATTCATTTGCATTTCACATCTTACAATCTAATGATGCCCTATCTAGTGAAAATGACTTTTATGCTTTCGTTATGCTGAAAAAGGTGCATGCCCTTTAAAAAGGCCTTCCTCCTACTGGCCACTGCCTCTTCGCTACTACAGCCAATGCAAACAGTTCAATGTAGTGGCAAGGTGGGGTTCTCAAGTTGGGTTAGCATAATAGGGTCCCTTTAAATATGAAAAACAAGTCAAGCCACCCAGTCGCACTGAGCTGTGGTCCCACCCTTTGCTATAATGAAATTAATTTACTAAAATGTACGTAATATGAACAGAATTGTACCTTATTGTTGTAGCTGGGGTGGGGTGGCTAATTTGAAACCACTTGAGCCTTGTGATTCTATTGGGAGAATGAAAAGAACAGGCGAAGTGGGAGGCAGAGGAGGGTTGGAGGATGACGATAGGATGAGGGTGAAAACACAACAGCTCTGATAAGACTCTAGGCCAAAGGAAGTGTGGTTCCCAGCCCAGTTCCCAGAGGATTCCCAGTATCCCACTCTTCCCGCTGCTGCAGGATGTATCCTCATGTGGGAATACGCCTGGAATGTAACTGCCTTTTGTTTGGAGAGATTGGCTTCTGGCTTTGACTGTCACTCGTGTGTCTAGGCACATACATGGGGCCAGGTTTGGCAGAAGCAAAATGGATGCATAGGATAATAAGCTTTGGTTTTTGTTTGTACTTTACTGTCTTCACACAGTAAAATTATATAATGTTTATACACTTACTGGCCATTATATTAGGTACATTATGTGTTTAACCAGAAATTTCAATTCCCCAATTACATACTAGCAGCAGGTCAATGCATATTTTGAAGACAAATGCTAAAGTTCAAACTGTGTGATTGTGACAAGAGCTGATTCAAAAACTGTTTATTTATTGGGATTTTGCATGCAACTGAAGATTAAGCAGAAGACGAACAATCCAGAGAGTCAAATATGTTAGATGGTATTCCTATGAAAGTGGCCAGTGGATATGCGTTTTCATTTTTGGTGACTGTTCCTCCCTGTCAGAGCCTGATATTTTTTACTCATGGTATTATCAAAAGTTAAGCTGTGCAACAATTCTCTAAATAGAGAATCTAAAACCATCCAAACCTTCTCTGGTCTTTGACGCAACAAACTGTCTACAAACAGTGCTTCAGCTCAAGGTTACATCCCACACTTGGAGGGTTACCTTTTAGAGCAGGAGTAGTACATGGTTTCTTTATGAGAGCTCAAATCACAAAGGAGAGACCTAAACAGAAAACAGGACAAGGTGAAGTTTATTGAACAAAAAGAGTTCCACTGTTATGTGTAGCCCTCACGTTGACAATTCACTTCGTCAGCGGCTTTAAATAACGACCAATGAAAATATAATGTAGGAGTGTGTCCTGCAAATGGAGCCATCGCTGAAATATGAATTAGTTCAGGCCTTAGACATTGGCACAAGTGAAAATCAGACTGTTTTTCCATTTGTATGTATGCATGTCAAATCTATCAGAGTAAATGTGGTATCAAGAAAAAGATCTATAAAATTGAATAATTGTGAATTGACTTATGAACACTTCGCTGGGTGTCAGTCAATGCTTTGACACGTATGTGAATGGTAAATCATACTTTAGTTCCACGAGTAGATGGTAAAATCATTGCTGTTAATTTCTCTATCACTAATGAAAAGTTTGGTGTCACCTCAATTACCAGAAAAACATTTCACTTTGACAGCAAACGTCAGGCTACATCCACTTCAATTAGCTGTAGCCAAACGAGGCAAGTGCTATGTGTGAGTGCACAAACAGCAAACACACAAGCAGTTTTGTAAACCAAAGTCCATGTCCATGTAGACTCAAGTGATTTCAGTGCAAACTGTTGTCAAGGGCAGGAAGACTGATGGACACTGAGTGCTTTTTCATGACAGCTATCACTTAGCTTCTAATGGTAGTCTAACCTGGACAGACTTTCACCCAGAACTGGCAATAGTCAGACAGACAGACAGAACAAAACATAAGTACTTCCAGAGACACACTTTGAACTCAATTGAACTGTCTGCCTATACACTCAGTATGTACAAGCAGTATTGGAACAAACCTGAATAGTTTTAACTATTTAGACACACACATAACATTTTAAACATTAGGTTGACCATGTAACCAACAGTAACAAAGATATGTGTAATCTTGAAATGTTATGCAATACAAAACCCACTGATTGTATTCGCACAATAGTCCAATCAATAGTCCACATCACAGACTATATAGAAAAGCATTCATTTAGAGCTGACATTTGAGGACTTCATTCACCTTCAAATACAATATGTGAGAGTGTTTTTATGCTTTGCTTCCTGGTTAGTGTGAACTATGCCTGTGTCTGAACGAGAAACTTAAACAAGGAGACACGGCGGTCAGTCACACAGGAAACCGAGACTGCAGACGATCTCACATCCTGCCTGAGCTATGGAGGAGACACTTCCTCCTGTACAAGTACAGTGCACAGTTTTGCAAAGGCAGTGTTGGGGTGCTCGAGATGAGCGCCAAGATAATAACATGTCGGCTGAAACAGTGAACAGATGTGCAGACAGATGTTTCCAAATCAACAAAATACAACTAACAATCAGAAACGTTTCAAGTGACAAAATAAGGCTAAATCTACGCTGTCACATTCAAAGTTGATGTATTGTTGATTATAATGGCTGTGGGTTGACCCTGAAGGCCAAAGGATTGCTTCTGTTCATTGCTACTGTTGTGCTATTATGAAAAGTTGACAAGGCAGTGTTACTTTGAAGATTCATTTCTCACTAGTGGCTTGAAAATACATGGTGTTCATGGTGTAAAAGTCAATTTGATGTGGCTAGTATGACTGAAAACACATCTCATATACAGTACTATACATTTAAAGCATACAATCTCAGCTTTAGGCATTTTATGAAAGCTTGTACAGCACTTAAACAGCTGTAAAAATCCAGCCATCTTTTAAAACACAATCTCTATTTGTTCACATCTCGGTGTGCATCTGCCCCATGGTTGTCATCAGGGCTTCTTGGCTGCAGTTTTTGCTTTCCCATTTGGTCCTGTTTTGATCTGGGTCATCTCAACATCTGTCAGGGCGTCAGGGGGAAGGCACGAGCGCATGCGTTCAATGGTCTTCTGGTAGGCTGCCCTCTCCTGCTCCAGAGAGCGGATCGTGTGCTTCATTTTGCTCTCCCGAGTAAGGAAGTTATCCATGCTGGTCTCAAGGGACTGGATCTTCTGACGGGCGGCCTGGTAAAAAAAACTATAGTCACCCCAGGTGCATTTTGATGTAAAGGAATAAGACTTTGAAGCTCAGTAAAGAGTTCATAATTATATGAATTTATGAGATTATCCCAAAATATCACCTACTACCTGTGAGTAACTGTATAAAGCCTTACTTTTGAAACATCATTATTTGAACAATAATAGTAAAAATATTGCAATTTAAATCTCACACACACCATTAATCTTCTATAACCATGTGAGATGCTCTAAACCAGCTATTCTCTGTCTGTAGTTTACCATTTTATTTACATTGAAATGTTGTTTTTAATATCTAGTATCTAATAATATCTAATGCCTGAATTTGACTCTAGACTCAACTGAGAACATTCTGCATATTATGCTTTTCAGTAAAACAACTGTGAAGGTTCATCAATCAAAGTACTCGAAGGTACATTTTAAAAGATAGACTTCTGTGTGTTTTTCTTAACTTTGACTTTGCTGCCATCTATTGGCCATTTGATGAAAACTCATATGCGATACATTGGGACTATGTATAATATAAATACTGTAAAAACACCTATAACAAAATGTACATATGTTCTTTTGTTTAGTTCTTACCTGTAGTTTCTCCAGTAAGTCCATGTTTTGTTTCTTCAGCTGTGCATTTGTCTTCTCAAGTTTGTCAAGGCGCTCAGAATCGTCAGGCAAAGGCCCAGTGTCTAACATCTCATCCTGCAGCACGTGATACTCTACTTCATAGGCATGTAGCTGCTTGGAGATATCCATATCCATTACCTAGAACATATTAACAATAATGATCAAATAAAATCATGGTACAAAAACAATAGTAGAAAGACAGTAAATTTAAAATCTCCGTAAACCAGTAATTATTTATAAATAATAAAAAATATTTGTATTTTTTTTGTCAAGGAATTTTGTGTTATACTTTTCATAATGTACCTTTGCTATGGTCTGCTCCATCTGAGCCTGAGTGAAGGTGGGTAGAGTCGATTTCAGATAGTCCACAATGCTCTCAAAGTTGTCACACTTGACTATCTCACTTTCATGGCTACTTAGAAGGCACAAGGCCACTTTGAAGATTACCTCAGTCCCTTGGGCAAACACAAAGTCTGAAAAATACAGATCAAAACATTGTTATTGCTAGCACTCTAATGAACAGGTAGTGCATTTAGGACATACCAAAAAGGCGAGACACAAAGCCAAGCGGGAACTGAGAAGCAAACAGTGTCAAAAACCACGGAGCAGCGTAGAGACTGGGACCGATGTCATGTTCCTCAAAGTGACTGTACAGACCGCGATGATAATCATGCAGCAGTCTGGAAAGCTGGTACATCTGAATCTGAAAAAACACAGGCACGAGATAAGAGTTACTAACAGGCTATTACGGGAAAAAGTGCAAACTGGTAGATCTGGAAGTGCTAGAACTGCAAGTAAACCAAAGCTATTAAGCAACACCTAAGTCCTAACACTAACATGTAATCCAGACAACATGAAACGGATGAAAACAAAGCAGTACAAAAAGAGAAGTTTAAAAAGGCAGTTACAACTCTTATCATTTCCTGTTAAAAAAAAAAATCAACCATACATTTACCTGTGAGTGTTGAAATAAACCAAAAGAGGCAGCACACTCTACCAAGTCTAACAGATACTAGGACTGTGAAACTGTAAAAGAGAAGTGCTGTTCTCAAAGCTTACCTCATGCAGATTAAACATTACCACACCTGCTAAAGCATATAGTCCCCTGCTGAGGTCAGTTTACAGTTAACTCGGGTTAACAGAGCATGCAAGCAGGTGTGGTAGAAATATGAGGTGGGAACATTTGGCTACTGTTTAATGTAACAAGAAGATAGAACACACTGGGTGCTCACCATATGATGATCCTGGTCATTTCTTGTGAAATTATTGAATAAAGTTGCCAGAGGACCTATGTTAATTATTTCAATATATCTCAAGTGTCAAGGATGCTAAGGTTCAAAGTTCATCATCTTAGTAAACTGTAACAGCCTTGTTATTCCAGTTAAAGTCATGTTTTTCCAAACAGTGGATTTCAGAATCACTGGCCACTTTATTAGTTAGACCATTTATTCATTTATTTAAAGTGGCACCTGGTGTGGTATTTTGCTGTTGTAGCCCCCCTGCATTTAGAGAGAATCTTCTGCACACCTTAATGTAATGTGGCTAATGTTGTCTTTGTATAATCTCATAACCATCAGTGACCTCTGGCATGTACACAATAAGGATCACTGGTTTGATGACGTGCTAAGGGCTGATTAGCTATTTGAGTCCACAAGCAGGTAAACAGGTCTAGCTAATAAAGTGGCCAGTAGTTGTATATGATACTAACCTGCAGGGAGATCATGTCAGGCCTGTACTGGCGTCTAATCCCGAGGTCATACATCAAGAACTTGAGCATGTCGAAGGCCTGTTCCTCGCTCATGTGCAACAGTAATACTCCAGCCACAAAACTGATGCCTTGGCAATAGCCGACCTGAGAATACACACAGCATGGCACAAAGACTTGAGAAGGAATTTCAAGAAATAGAAATGTGTTTTAAAAGGAGTCATTAAGCATGTACCTCTGTGTCCAGCAGAGAGTAGGCTTTTAAAATGTTGTAGAGGGAGAGCTGCCCGGCACCAAGCTGCGCAGAGAAATACTGGTGGGTGGGAAAGGTCCGGCCTGAGAAGAATAGATTGCAAATTTAAACTTAAATTGTAACCTTCATTCTGAAAAATTAAGAAACTATATATATAGAGAGAGATAGAGAGAGATTATATATATACACTGTATATATATATATATATTATTCCAAAATAATGACTATGAAGGCATATGGCATAATATTAATTCAATATTTGATATGAAAAGGGTATATCTCCAGATTCTCCACGCCCTGTTAGATTATGAAAAGGGTAATTAGAGCCCACCAAGATCCACCAGGATGGCATGCTGCTGGGCCGTGAGCTGCTTTAGCAGATCTCTATAAGGGGTGTCCGGGGCTTGTTGGCGCTGGGGAAGTCTGTGTCGCAGGCGATGTTGATGGGAAAGAAGTAGCCAAACTTCTCCACGCCTGCTCTTCGAAACACCTACGTCCAAAACAAAGAGACCAATACACAATTCAAATTACATGGCAACTTTATTAATAGATTCACTCCTGGTTGTTCCCAGTGCTGTTTTTCACAGACAAACATGACTGATACATTATAGACCTTGGCAGAGTGCATGGTGCATCTCCTCCTTGTCTTGTGGGACTGTGGTTCTGCCTGGGGCTGACAGCTTCTTCTCCCACAATAACTGTGCATCTTTAGAGCACTGGCCCACCTCCTCATAGTTCAGCTTCATCTTACGGATGTGCAACTCATCTCGACTCGCTACAGACACAGAAAAGGTAGAGGACAACATGTCAGACATTTATACAATATACAGTATTAATAATGTTTGTATACAGTAGGTAGCTAGGTAAAAATAGACAATTTACCAGGAAAATACACAATGATCCCTTGAATAACCCCAACTGTTACAATAGAAATGTAAACAAAGGTTCACCCACAGGAACACCAACATCACATTTAGTTTATTGCACCAGGAAGCATGGAGAGGTTTGAATAATGTAATGAAAAATGAAAAGATCACCAGTACCAGATAATAAAGGTTTACCTAAATGAACCAAATACAAATGTGATTCATGCAAAACGTCTGCTTTGATCCCAGAGCATACGCCATTATTGCTTACCATCTATTGAAAAAGACACAATTAGGTCCTCAGACCAGCAGTGGTGTCAGCAAAAAAAGGAGAGAAATAATTTGTTGTTTAGAAACATGAAATCTGCACTTCATGTACATCCCAAAACAACAAGAATTAATAGTGGTTTGTACAACAGAGGACTGCACTAAAAGAGAAAACTCCCATAACTTGACCTGGACCAATGTTAGTCAGTGTACTGTTATTCAAAAAGATTTACCATGCAAGTGAAAAACAACCCTCTAGTGTACGTCCTAGTGTATGATTTACTGTATGTTTTACACTTCCCCATATCCACTCCTCCTTTTGTTTAAAGATCCTGTTTATGAGTTGTAACACAATTGGCACATAGCAAAGACGTTTGTAATACTGCTGTGCTCTCAACAACAAGATAAAATGAATTCTCTCCATCTATACTTTATAAAGAAGGCATACTGTAGTAGTTAGTGATACTTTTGGTAAATATATAACTCATTGTATACTACTGTCATAATGGTGACAAAATATGAATACTACTTGTATTTGCAGAATTACACAACTACATCAAGTACACATGATTATACAGTACAGTGGACATGTTGTTCTACATACAGCTCATGTGATTCAGTGCATTTATCTGTACAGTTACTGAAACTCACCCTCGAGCCGCTGGTTCTCCTTCTCCATGCGCAGCAGTAGAATCTGTTGATGAATGGCAGTTTTCCAGAGGGCTCTGTAATCAGCCCCGGTCCATTTCGGCCTCTCCCCAGGCGTGGGCTGCCGTCGCCCCAAAGGGTCCAATCCAGAGACCAAAGCACATGGAGACAGAGGGAGCAGCTCGGACGTGTCAGAGTGGTCTAACAAACAACATTTAAAAAGATAAAGGCCACTTTTACACATCAGCCTGAATGAAAGGAGATCAATGGTTTCCAGACAGTGCCATAAATTATGCAAGAGTATGTGTAAATTTTTAATTGAACCCTATGCTCAATTCAGTGCTGTGTAAATGTTTAGAAATGCAGTAAAGTAGCAATGCTTTCAAACCAATTACTTTTAGTTTGTATTTGTGTCACAAAATTGAGCAAAAAATTCCCAATGCTTGATGTGGATCTGATTGCTGTATCTGTTGTGGCACAAGTACATTTATTTGTGTTCTACTTAGGCTTGCAACAAATAGAATACAAGTGGACTTTTGAAAGTAAAATGTAGTCACATGACTAGATTTAGATGTTTTGTGAACTGATGAAAATAAACTAGAAAAACATGCATGCCTTCAATCCTGTCTAAAACATCAGTCCTTTACATGATGCTGGTTTTGTCATTGTGTTAGCAGACCTGGGTGGTCCATGGACACCGGTGGCTTGTTCATGGGCGATGCAACGCTCATGAAGATCTTCTGTCTCCAAGAGACTCTGTGAGGGGTCAGAGCAAGACCGCTCAGGGAGTCATTGCTACAGCCTGACAATGTCCTCTTCCTGCCTTCACCATTGCTACAGGAGAAGAAAGGAACGTTACACAAACCCATAGAAAGAGACAGGAGTCAGCTTACGGCCACGCTCTCTACACACCTTTTTACAAACTGAGCAGAGGCACTGTTCAAAGCATCTACACCCAACACTTTTAATGTGGCATAACAAGGAAAAAGGCGTCTCAATAATTATAGAAGTTATGTTAACATGTAACTAAATATACACAAACAAATAACTTATGTATACATATACGCTTGTTAATGGTGCACAGTTCAGTTCTGCATTTCAAAGTTAGTATTTAAAAAGCAGCCATTCAGCCCTCATGCTTATGTTATTTTGTTGTTATGTTGTTTTTGATCATAATGATTATTGCAGCTGTGTAGCACTCTGCCCAAGACCAAGTCTCCTTGGGGACAATAAAGTATATTCATTCAATCAATTCACTCAATCAATCGATCATACAACTAAAGCTCGACCAGGGTGACAAAGGCGCATATGACCACTAATAAAACTGACTTGAGTTAAACATATCCATCTACTTACTTAACTAACTGACTTTAAACATTTTATGTAGTAATTAATTATCCTTATTTATAATACAGTTCACAACCTTGGATGTCCACATGAAATATAGACAGGGGCTGGTGAAAGGGAAGGTTTTCTCATTAATCACAACATTGCTCTTTGATCACACAAACTCTATCAAGCTCCCTCTCTGTGTGTAAGCCTAACATAGATCATAATGTTTGGTAAACGGGTTTTCGAGCTCCTCTCTGCTGCATTTTCAAGTGCCACAAAGATCGGTGGAAATGTCATTTGACAGTGGTCTGCACAGCTGAGTCTCATTCATAATGGAAATGTTAACCTTTACTTTCTGTCCTTTAGCATCAGGAATAACAACAACACAGACAATCAATTATAATAATGTTATGTTAGCCATGCATAAAAACATGCAGTTATACAAAGGCGCTTCTCAGCATCCCCTTCTACTTCAGGATACAGCAGTTCCAGCTACAATGATGGTGAAGACTTTCTTTATTGTCAAAAGAAGGGGTGAATGTGGGTTATAGGAAAAATAAAGCTGGTTGTTACATGGTTTGAACAGCCAACATACATTAAACAGCTTTAGCTTTCCCAGCATAGAGATGTTACACCCTGCTACCCTAGCCATGTCATCCCAGTGACAGGTTGCTGGTTTTGGGGGCTGACCACAAGGGGGTCTTCTTCTGACCCCCTCTCACCTCTTTAAGGTTGCACTGTCTGTCAGCGAGCCCAGTGAGCTCAGAGAGCCCAGTGAACCCTGGTAAAAGCTTTTCAGGAAAGTGGGAGCGGTGAAGGAGGAGGGGAGGCTGAAGATGGAGTCACTCTCCGAAACACTGCGTGTTCTTGAGATAACCACCGGACTGGGGTAAGCCACACATGAAATGCCCAAATAAAAACAAACATTACACAAAGAAAGAGCTATGGAACACATATCTACAGAGCACAGGAAACATGTAATGCTATTGTTCTGGGATCGTGGGGAAGAGTTAAGGTTCAAAGTGTAAACAGATAAATAAATATTACATTCAGTGATTTTAAAGCCATGTTAGCTTCAGCCATACAAAACACAAAAATTGTGCTTGCAAAACATTCACTTTTGCCACTGCTCATTGCCACCGGTCTACATGAGGAAGTGCTGGTTACCTGCTTTGCAGTAGCTCTGGGTTTACAGACTGCTGTCTGCGCAGAGGAGGATGTTTACTCTGATTGGTGGGATGGCTGTCAAAGGAAATACGCTTCCTCACAGGCAGATGACTGAAGGTGTGAGCACGGCGCCGGAACTGTATACCCGCCTCTGGGTCATCATCTGGAAAATGAGGAGGGGATCCCGGAGGAGAGTGATCAGGAGACTCTTCATCCTGCTGAATTTAGGGAAGAAAAAATCAGTACTGATTTACATTTTTATACAAAATAATATGAATATAGATTAAGGATGACCTAAATGTATGACTGAAGCTGTGGTTATATCAGTTATTTTAAAACAGTTTGGTTTATAGCCTGGCAGTAAAGACCAAGTGCTATGGTTCTAAATGTGTCACAGTTAAACCACAAATAGACAGTAATTCAAACCTGATGGCTATGCCAAGCCCAAAGCCAAATAAAACAGCAGCTCATATTTCAGATATGCACTCACCTAGACAACGTAACCCACAGGCAGACTTATTCCAGGCTCAACACTACTCTGCTGCCTCATGTCCCCTTCATGCTAAACAACTCCCACATCTATTGTATTCTAATGGAGTCCTGTGACTCTGGGCATCAACACACATTGGTGGGAAGGACTTCAGAGCAGGTCAACCCTCCAATCTCTTCTCTTTATAAATTCAGTAACCTCCCTCTTTAAAACTGATATGGCAGGAGAAACAGACAGATCAGCTGGTTCTTCTTTAACAATACCCCAAAAAAGAAGAACTGCCACCGTTTTCTTATAATGTATGTGTTTTTGTGTTTTGTATTGTAGTTTTTTGTTTTTGCTTTTTCTAAAACAAAAAGATGTTGACAGTGAACTCATTTGTTTACACAAAAAGCCACTATCAAAGTGCTAAAGAGGAAGCGAATAAAAGCATGGCTCAGCAGTCACACAACTGGAAATTGGATTGGATTTCCTGCTCACTGACATAGTGCCGAAATGACAACTCAGAAAAGCACACAAGCATCTCCATGTTTGAAACTATTACAGAACTAACTTATACAATTGTGTGATCCTAAAGCTAGTTTTGACAGAACAAACAGACTTGAAACTGGCAGAGCAATATAGCCACTTAACTAAAACATGGCAGACCTTATAGGACTCTATATGTTTAACAATAGTTTCCAAATCACTGCGCTGCTGGTAATGACTGATGTTTAGCCAGTGAAACTTCATAACACACACATTGCACATTTTGCACAATAAAATGATATACATGTGCCACCAGGACTCCATGTGAGTGGTCTTTTGAAAGGTAGCTGTACATTTAAAACCCATTATGTATTTAATTACATTTAAGACACTTACTCGATCAATACTGCTTCCAATGCTTCCCATACTTCCCAAGCGGCCCCTCATCCGACTGGCCCCCTGTTAAAATAAAACAATATGTTCTTTCAGTGTGAAAGAATTATTGGTTTACTGTGTTACAAAGAAAAAGAAATGCTTACAAAAAACATCAAGGTCTGTGACATTAGTTGTTATTTGGGCAAAAATAAATGGCATTAAATTAAAGATAATGAGGCCCACGCCAAAACTGCCCCATATGTACGCACCAACGGGCACTTTAATCGGACATTGTTTGATTTATACGTTTTTATATTATTATATATTATGTTTGTGAAGAATGTTTTTGCCAAATTGTTAATTTCCCTAAAACTACATTCTTCTCTCAGTCTATAGGGGGCACTATAGAGGCAATCATATTAGTCAGATGTGTTCAGGGCCGGGGGGTGATTAGGTATTTCCGGTTTGAGCCTAATCGGGC
>JAVQKC010047172.1:0-11757 GCA_036025475.1 Philypnodon macrostomus | reverse complement strand
TCTCACAGTGGACATGCACCTACGATGAAAATTTCAGACCCCTTCATGACTTCTAAGTGGGAGAAATAGCAAAATAGCAAGGTGTTCAAATACTTGTTTTCTTCACTGTATATATATGTATATGTATATGAATGTATATGTATATATATGTATATGTATATATATGCATGTATATGTATGTATATGTGTATATATATGTATATGTGTGTGTTGTCAAATCCTTGAACAAAAAGTGAAACAACACTACTAACAGACACTTAAAATGCTCCCTTTTATAGCATGCATTTAAATTGATTTGTTAAAAAAGAAGTGATTGGCTATTAAAATAAACGGAACAAAATTGTTTACGTGTCATCTCTGTATAATGTTTTTACAGTGGTTTTGTATTTGAACAGGTATGGGAAGCGGTGGCAGTGCTGGAAAAGAGGCAGGGCCCTTGAAGACGCTGCTGAGGCAACAAACCCAGACAGCCCTCGAACAGCGAGTATGGCTTTTCATCATGTTACTGCTCAGAGATATTACCACTAAAAAATATAAATAATAGGAAAATATGCACAATATTAAAGCTTGTGTTTAGTTAATTTAGGTTCCAGAGGTGTACACTAGTGCTTTACAATAATCATTGTGAAGTTATAGCTTTTATTGCAATATCAGAAAACCTATAGTAACATCCCGAGAAAGCTGAAAGCTGATAGAGATCTACACAAATAAGATGCTGAGTTGTGACCAAATAAAATACAATAATAAACAATTTTTTAATTAAATCTTATTGGTCTTATTTTAGTCTGATTTAGACCTGGTTTAGCCCTACTTTAGTCCTGGTTGGCTGTTGCATCCTGGTTTAATCTGGGTGAACCTGGTCAATCATTTATAGTCAGTCAAACTAAATATTGCTTGTCTTATTTCATTATCTCAATATATAATATTGCTACTGCATACATTTGTTTAGTATACAGCCCTAGTGTGCACACATATTCTGATAACTTTCTCTGTCCTCTTGACCACTTGTGCTACTCAGGGAGCATCCTCCTCTAGGTTATTGTATGACACCAGGGTATGTTTCACTGTGAGCATCTACTGTATCTCTGCACCTCTTAAAAGACCTGACCAGTTGATGGCCCACTCTGAATCAGCCTTTCCCTAACCTTCCCTCAATGGTCTTAGGGAAGCAGGCTGGGCTGACTAAATACTTTTATTTTGTGATTGTTTGGAGCCATCTTCACTCTTTAAAGATTCACAGACTAGGGATATTTAGGCCCAAATCTGTGTTTCTTTCATTTCTGAAGGGTTGTGTCACCCAAAGCAACTTTTTTGTTATTCTCTTTTCTACTTTTTGTTTTTTATTTCTCTGCAACTATTGAGCATGCATTCCTCATGGCACCGCTCTTGCCTGATTGCTCTAAGTGATGGCAAATATTAGCTGTCTTTATTCTTGGAGTAATTGACAAGAAATATATTCATGGCCTTTTTCTAGAATTGCATTTCCCTTCCTAACCTGCTCATCATTTTATCAAAGCAACATATCGGAATTTGCTTTTTATCATTTGACTTGAAAGGGCCATGTTTGGGGACAGAGAACGCATGTACAATGTGAACTGATGTATGCCTTGACGTACATATAGTCTTCAGTCTCACTTCAGGATGCCTTTCCACAAGTTAGCCCTCTGCATGGGTGGTTCATGTCTCTTCTTGTATCCCTGCTGCATGGTAACAGTTTACTGGAGATGTGAACTTCTGTTATTGTTTATGTCACATGATTTAGAAGTGCTTTGATTAAATAAAAATACTGGGTGTAATACGAAGCTCTGCTTGACATAGTTTCCATTCATAACCTCAGTCAAAATGTAGTTTGAGGCTTTAGTGAGGTGTGTGGCAAGCAGGATGTTGAACGTCCTATAGTACGATATTATAAATCTGCTCTTAAAATATGAAGGAACACATTTATCAAAGTCCATTTGATTTCCCACGCATATCCCAAGTAGACACCAACATTGCCAGCTAACATCTGCTCTCAAATGTTTAAATGTTGAAATTAAGAGCTTCAATACTACGAGCAAATACTACTATATGGGTTATACCTACATAATCAGGATACAGCTTGCTTTACATTACATCTAATAACAGATTTGGAAGTGGTCATAGAAGGGCATACTTTGTTGAGAGAATATTTTCACTTGAGTGTTTTTCTTGTTTGAATCCTCACAGGAGTTTCCCTTCTTCACGTTGACATCTTTCCCTCCTGGATTTCTGGTTCATGTTGGTGGAGTGGTCAGTGCCCGCTCTGTTAAACTGCTGGACCGCATTCATAATCCTGGTAAGTTTTGAACACACAGTAATGTTTTACTGTGTCTCGTCCAGTGTCCTGTGAAATTATGAATGAGATCCTCTTTTGACATTTTCTGTTTGGACTAGTTATTGGCAGTTTGATTGTCTCAACTTGGTTGTTTTTAAAGACATATTTTGGATATGATCTTGAAGCAGGTGAAAGCTGTTCCTGGTAAATTTTTGGAGGCTTTAAAATACAGTATTCTTGTTGAAAATTTGAGGTAGAATAGTCAGTTTTTATGATGATTATATATTTAGGTGCAACTTTCACCCTGTTTGTTTGAGAAGTTTTGTGTAATGGTGATGTGATAGCAGTGTTTTTGTATGTTGTGGTACTGGAGCTCTTCCTGGAGTTGAGGTGCAGTCAAGGTGCATGGCTCTAAACTTTGTTGCTTGCTTCTGCTGAAGCACTGATGGCTGCAGATGGGGCTGTGGTGTTGTATATGCTCCTCGGCTCTGAGTTTTCAAACAAGTTCAATTTCTGTTAAGAAAAAAAAATCTCAGTCTTGGTGCAATACTACACAATTATTTAAGTGTTGTGAATGTGATAGAAAAATCACTTCTAAGGTCCATGTCCAATATGAAGTAACACAGACTAGACAAGCAGTTAAAGACTGTAGTATTTAGCTGAATATAATAGCAGCAGTGTAACTGCATGACACTGATTCCATGTGGTTAAAGTTAATGTTTGAGAGAAGGCCTAGAGTTAAAATTGAAAAGGATGTCCAAAATAATGCAATCTGAAGTGCCATAGTCCTTTCTCTCAAGTTCTCAGTTTTGTGATTTGGATGAATAGGCTATAACCTTAGAATTGCTTTAATGCCATTCACGTAATAAAACACATAATGTCATGCTGTTATATTTTTTCCAGTTTATTTTGACTTTAATTGGAAACACTTTTTCTTGAACCCTCAATGGCTTAATTGCATATGCCACAATGATTATAACTGCCTTATTTCCAAAATTTCCCCCCACTTTCAGACCAAATTCTTGCCACATTTTTACATTTCTGAACCTAGTGCTGAGATGGTGTGTGTGTTTGTGTGTGTGTGTGTGTTTGTTTGTGTGTGTGTGTGTGTGTGTGTGTGTGTGTGTGTGTGTGTGTGTAGTGAGTGGTGCTATTGTGCTTGTCTGTTAGACTGTCTTCTCTTTTCTCTTTCTCTCCTCTGTACTAACGGTGTGTTCTGGCCCAGCCTTGGGTAACACGCGCTCTTACAAACTGCTAGACTGGAATAGTGTCACTGCAGGTATTTCCCCCCTTTTACTGCTTACACCCACAGGAGTCATGGCAGCTCAGTGAGTTGTTTGTTTGCAACATATTAAATTAACCTCAAGTTATCCTTAAAAAATAACTATTGCAGTTGAAGTGTCAAACAAACAAGCAGTGGTTCACAACTAATTGACTGGAAGGTTGTTTGCTCTAATTATACTATACATTACATTACTATATTATTATACTGTCAAGTCGGTGATGAGTAGATGAACAGGCTTTACTTTTATATTTACTGATAAAAAATAATCCTGTAATAAATTATATTGACAAAAGTCATTTTCGGAATATGGTGTGAAAGTTTGTCAACCGCTGCACTAATCTATTACTTGAACTTCAAAGCTTTTATGTGGTCAGTGAGCTGCCATTCTCCTCTAATCAATGCGAGTGAGTGCTGCGCTGAGTGGAGCATGCGCTGTGGTCCCACCCCATCCAGCCTGGCCTGGCTCCCCCGCCCTCACCCAGCTCACCCCGCTGTAGCTCCCCTTATGTCGTCCCAGCGCTTCTCTGATGCTTCTGAACAGCATTGTGCTCAAACCTGTCCAGACCAGTGCAGGTTTAAGAGGTTTCTGTGTGACAGAGCCACTGACCAGGCATGTGCATCCTTACCTCACTGGGCCGTATTCATACTGAGAGAGGAAGAAAGGATGGCCTAATGGACAAATGAAAGCAGGTTGCATTTTAGATAAATTTGCTTTTGGATCTGGCATGAATGATTGGGACAAAGACAAAACGTTGGATGTTGGACCTGGACTCTGGTGAATGAATATGGCCCTTCTATGCCCATAAGCGTGTACATGGTCATATGCGTGCACGTTGGTGAGCCTGTGCCTGTGTGACTTGCTGCTTCTGGTTAAAGAAACCATGTTGTGGGCCTGATGCCTGACCATCAGTCATCTTCATTTCTGTTTGTCCCCATACAAAGATTCTCCCTGCTTCACAGAGCCTCTGAGTTTATATAACCTAGTTTGGCTCTGTCTGTAGTTAGCACTAACTACGATTTTACCATTAAAAAAACACTTTTAGATTACTATTTTAGTCCTTACATAATTAAAAATCAAGATGACTTCCAAGTAAAACCAACAGAGCTTATCTCTGAGATGGTGTGGGTTTGATAGATTATTAAGAGAGTATGTCAGACAAGGTCAGATTGTTGTGAAATGATATATATATGCATTGCATACTCTGCAATGCATACCATTGAACAATTGGATCAGTTTTGTTCTAATTGGTAAAACAATATAGTATAGGTATATATTTTGACTTTAAAAAACTGAAGCCAAAGTGGATATAACAAAAACATTTAGGCCTATTTCTGAACATGAATTTAATTTAAGATATTTTAATGTAATGACTTAGTTGCATCTGTAAATTTGGTGCACATTTAGTTTATAGCTAAGGCTTCTGTAGCTGGTCAGAGATAGAGAAGATAGAAACGTGATACTGAGATTATGGACATTTGAAAATGTCCAATAAAGCCTTTTCTTCTTTTGTTTACAAACGGAGAAACCTTGCTAAACATATAGGTAAAAACTATAAACATAAAGCTTAATATAGGATGTAGATAGTTTTACCCAAAGTGCACACAGGATTACTGATTGCAGTCTCATAGAACTCTCATACTCCTCCTCAAATCATTGTGCATTATTTTCATTGTCACTATTTTACTCAGAAAATACATCTACTATTTTCTGTTTTTTCTTTTTCATTATTTGGTAAGTCAAAGCAGTTGGATAAGAAGATGAAATCAATATTCTCTTGAGGATTTAATTTTTAAGAAAAATAATATTATTAGTATTATCATTAATATTGTTTTAATAATAATATTATTGTCATGATTATTATTAGTAGTATTATTAGTATTATTAGTGGTAGTAGTATACCAATTATTTTTCCTGCAAGTCATTTTTTAATGCAGAATTTTATGTTTTCCAGATGAGCCAGAGACTCGCGATGCCTGGTGGGAGGAGATTCGCCAAGAAATCAAATCTCACGCCAAAGCTCTCGGTTGCCATGCCGTTGTGGGATACAGTGAGAATACAAGCATCTGGTATGTGCAGGCTAAACCTTCTAAACAGTATCTTTTTCCACCTAGTGTCCTCTGTTGACTATGATTTATTTACAGTGAGGAGGTCTGTATCCTCTCAGCATCAGGCACAGCAGCCATTCTAAATCCACGATACATGCGTGATGGCTGCCTAGACATGGGGAGCACAGACCACAGGTACTTTTCACATCAGACTACTTAAGCAAAGCAGTCTGTACTGTAGATCTAAAATTGATGTTTTTTGTGGTCGTCACCAGATTTGAGGACCCTTCTCCCCCAAGCTGTGGTTTCTGTCACATCCCATATGATGAACTCAACATGCCCTTTCCCGCTCAGCTCACATACTGTTATCATTGTCGACGCCAAAAGGTTTATTTTGGAGCTAATTTTTTACTTGGCATTATAACTAATTTTGTGTGTGTGGATTTTTATGTGTTGTTTAATTCCAGGTTCCTGATGTACTGTTCACCACCATTGACCTGCCTCCAGAAGCTGCCGTGACAGGCAAAGGTTGTCTTATTCAAGCAAGGTAAATATCAGACCTTAGTTTGAGTCCAGTCACAAGTCAGTGTAAATCACAGATTTGAGTGTAATAACTGACTATTACAGACATGGGACGGAAAAACAAAAAGAAGAGGTTTATTGTTGTTTGAGTCAAGCCATTACAACATTTAAGTTCTGTGTTTTTGCTGTAGGCAAAGTGAGGTGGATCTCAAACCTTGCCTATTCAAATCTATTTTCACTTGAACCAGACTAATAATAATAACAGTAAAATTGTCAATTAATTTGTTTTGACTAGTTGTACCGTATTTTCCGCACAATAAGGCGCAATTAAAAGCCTTTAATTTTCTCAAAAACCAACAGTGTGCCTTATATATGGATTAATTCTGGTTGTGCTTACTGACCTCCAAGCGATTTTGTGTCACACGGCGCTCAAGGCGCTCCGTCAAAATGTTTGGTACGACTTCGGTAAACTACATAGCTCCGGGAGTCAGGAGCGTCGCGGAGTAATACATACCGGTACTATGCTTCACCGTAATATTAGTAGTGTATTATTATTAGTGTTTATATATGACCCCAGAATGGCCATATAATTTTTTCCGTGTTACAAATGAACGAGGTTGAAAGTTATTGTGAATACACCATTAACGTTTGAACAATGTTGAGAGTTATTGTGAACGCGTTTAATGAAGTTTGACTGACTGAATTGTCTGACTGTTTTGTTTCGCTTAATGTGCCTTATGGTCCGGTGCGCCTTATATATGACAAAAGTTCGAAAATAGACCATTCATTGACAGTGCGCCTTATAATCCAGTGCGCCCTATTGTGCGGAAAATACGGTAGCTATTTTTAACCTCTAATCCTTGTCTGTTCTGTCTGTCTGTGGCCAGAAATAGTAGTTTTATTAACCAACCCATTTTGATCTACATACTTTGTCTATTTGTCAAAAGTTTTCAGTTTAAAATTAACACTGACTTTTTAAATCTGTCAGAATCAAATGAAATGCACGCACTTGTCTGGCACCGTTGAAGTATGATGTCATTCTCTGCGTATACTTTGACCAGAAGAGGGAGCCATAGATAAAGATTTCATGCTGCAGTGTTTTTATGGTAGTGAAAAAAACATTACTGTAGGTGGCACTGTAAAACAGAATATTTTTTGCACATATGTGTGTTTGTTTTGACAGTATGAGGATTCTGCCCCATCATCAGAACACCGGTGGCTTCTTTGTGGCTGTTCTATTGAAGAAAGCCCCAATGCCCTGGAACAAAAGATATCCCAAGGTATTGTATCACAGTTAAAAATAAGAACATTGTCAGCTTTTGTCTACAAAGAGTAATCAACCATAGTATTCTTTATGCTCTTGCCATCTCGCTGCTATCTTCAGCTGAGAAAGGAGGTGTCATCCAATGCGGCGTCCCAGAATGATGCTCCTCCAGCTGCATCGGTCCCTACTGACACAGGCAGCATCCCCGGAGGCTCTGTGGGCGATGGGGAGGAGACAACAGGCGATGGCCAAGCAGAAGATGAGGCACCCAAAGGAGCTGCAGTGGCTCAGGAGACCGGTGCTAAACAAGATGGAGTGTGTGGGTGAGTCATGCCAGTCTGCCCGCTCAGTCTGGAGCCATAATAAATAAGCGAATGCTCCATTGCATTTGATAAGAAGGGTCACTTAAAGCAATTTCCTTATTGACTGTTTTCCATTGTAATGATGGATGAATCGACTTGGCATTTAAAGCGTACACACAACATTTCCTGCTCAGTATTAATAGATTAAAATTGATGGTAATTTATTTAATTAGTTCTAATATTTACCTTACTTCACATCCATTATACCATGGTTTCATTTCCTGTACAGCTACAGATTTAGTAAACTGGGATTGTTTTTATTCTTTAGATAATATATCTATAGATTCCTGTTTAGAATGTTGTTACGTTTTTTACTATATTTATTTAGACCACCACCAAACAAGAAGATGAAGCTTTTTGGATACAAAGAAGACCCGTTTGTATTCTTAACAGAAGATGACCCTGTGTTCACCACCATACAGTGAGTGCTGTAGCAAACATACCCCTCAATAAACATGGCTGGATTAAACTCATTAAACACTTTTTGTTTTTGTAGAGCCTTCTATGATCTGTCTCCAGACTTTCCAAAACTAAATGTCCTAACAAGAACTCACGAAGGCAAGAAGAGGCACCTTTACATGGTGTCTAAGGAGCTGCGCAACATGCTTCTCAATAACAGCGAGCGGATGAAGGTCTGTCTGCTCTTGACTGTTTATTTCAATTTCACATTGTTAGGTGTTGAACAAGCATAAAGCAAACTAAAGCATGATAAAACACAACTTTGAATATAACCCCATCAAACAGTGCTTTGTATTTATGTGGAGCTGTTTTTATAGACTTTCTAGACATATGTGTTTTTCTTGTGAGTGTGCATGTTCAGAGAAATGAAACGCGAACAGATGGGACTTGGCTCTCCTAAATCTCTGTAGTCCTCCACCGTGTAGCACCTGCACAGGTGGTGCTGTCTGTTTGTATTGTACGCTTTTCAAGCAGTTCTCTGTTTTTGTTTTTTCATGCATTGGTCCTCATTGCAAATGGGCGACTGAGTGTATAAACTAAATGGTTTGGACAAGCTGCAATTTAGATGCTTTTTGTGGTTTTCTCAATTTTTCATCTGTTTTAATTAGTTTAGTCCACATTTCCTGTGTATGTGATCATGCTAATGAAACATTTAAAACTGTTACAAAATGTATTTTTTCAAAGATTCAACTTTTATTTGAGTTCGGCCTAGTCTGTTTGTAGCCAATTGTCAGCGTGCTCTTTTCTCTACCTAAGGTCATAAACACAGGGGTGAAGGTGTGGTCTCGCAACAGTGATGGAGAGGAGTTTGGCTGCCCTTTTAGACTGGCTCAGGAGGTAAAACACACACACACTTTATTAATGAGTTGTTAAAATGTGCATCTAGTTTCAAGCATGGCTTGTAATGTACCATTTTTCACCCAGTTCTGACCTTGTTCTACAATTAATGTGTATTTTAATTGGGTGCACACTCTGAGGACAGTGTCAAATCTTTATACATTGTTTATTGTACAAAATAGATTTGTGTTTCAACATTTAAAGAAACTGCCTATACTTTATTCACTGACTTGAGATAAACCCTGCTGAACATCAAGGAAGCCAGATGGCTGACTTCACACATAAATAAACCGATAATGAATTAACTTTATATGCATGGTGTATCTGTTGAGAAGCACTTGTGTGTTACACTTTATATCAGGCAGGTTGTGTGCTGCTCATCGTCTGAAAGTGTTTTGTGTTTAACAGGGTATCTACACCGTCCAGCCCTACATTCACTCTAGGATGATCACAGTTAGTGTTGAGGACATCAAAGTGTTACTGACGCAGGAGAACCCCTACCTCAGTAAACTACAGGATGATGCTCATGCTCAGGCCAAGAAGATGGGTACGCACTTCTCTTTTCAAACATAAACGTTGTCTTTTGAGTAACACATTTTGAGATTTTAAATCACGTTTGATCAGGGTTACACTATAATATCTTATGTTTCTTTTACAGGAATGGGCAGCATTGTACTGAAGTATATTCCAAATCCAAAGTGAGTTTTAGATTCTTTTCTTGTACATTTGAGTGACTGTTTTTTTGTTTTATGTCTGATTCTTTGCCTTTTTATTATATTTGTCAGTAACCCTGCAGAGCCCCAGTGTCCCATCCAGTTGTGTGGCTGGAGAGGAAAGACATCTATCCGGGCCTTTGTCCCTCGCAATGAGAGATTTCACTACCTTCGAATGTTAGGGGTCGAGGTGTTCCGGGACAAACAGGGCCAGGGGGCAAAACAAGGGGACAGAGAGAAGGAAGGAAAGGGGCAGGAGGAGCAGGAGGGAGGGGATACTGTGGAGGAGGTAGAGAACAGCAATGGTTCATCAGAGCTAAAGTCAGATGGTGAGCCAGTGAAGAGCTGAGGATGTTAGAATGTGACAGAACAGTGAGGTGGTCCAAGAGCACTTTGTGAGACAGGATGCTCATGTGCGTCTACACTATCACCACAGAAGGGCTGGCAGCTCTCCTTTGGGAGTTTAATATTGAATCCAACTAGGAATTGTGTTTAGTTAAAGGCATGTCATGTTTTATATATTAAGTATTTTTAATTTTTAACAAGATCAGTCCACTATTTCAGTGGCATCAGTTTTGTGCTAAGCTTATTTTGAGAAGTTCATATTACCTGTTATGTTTTCTACTGGCTATAGTTCATTAAAGAAAAAATCCCAGTGTCATATTTAACACCTTCTTTACAAAACATCAACAGACTTCATCAAAATAATAAACTCAACTTTGTGTTCTAAGAGCATATTCACTACATGTCATGGTTTCCACGGCAGCCAAGATGGACAGATATTTGTTTATTAGCGAGCCTAGCTGCCATGACAACAGGTGTCATGACGACCAGCCCCCTCGCCTCATCAGAACAGAGGACCGAGCAGCTGCAGAGAGGAACTTCACTTCGGTTTTGTTTACACAACATCCTCATGTTTCATTCTCAGTCTCAGTTTGATCTGCGACATCACAGCAGTGCTTTCTATGTAGATGTTTCTTTACTGTGGATATGTATAGGTGTCAACTAAACAAAATATGAATTGAACCAGAGATATAAAGTCGTCTTTTTTCTTTCTTTCTGGCTAAACCGGCATAATAAACACTCACTGGCCACTTTATTAGGTAGGTAGACCAGGGTTGACATTTTGTGCATTAGTAGATGTAGACCCTGGTTGTATCAATGACTAAAGGCCACAGTAACTCAAATAGCCGACCAATATTCTCAAGCAGCACATTTTTGCCTCAGAACTGGTGCTCACTATTTTCTTTTCTGGAAACCATTCTTTTTGAAACCTTGTGGAAATAAATCCCACTAAATCAGCAGTTTCTGAAAAAGCTTGAGAGAGCAGCCTGTTCTGGCATCAACAAACAAATCACATTCAATTCCACTTAGATTCTTCTTCCCCATTCTGATGCATTAAATAGCTCTGGCTGGTTTGCTGTCATATTGTTGATTAAATATCAGTTTAACGGGTGTACATAAGAAAATGGCCAGTGAGTGTAACATAAAACGTTCATTCAGACTTGCCTTTAAGTAACCAACAAAAAGGTGATGCAGAGTGTGTCCATAGAATAAATCAAGCTCTTAAAGGAAGTGTGAAAAGTATTTTGGAGTGAAGGTGAAACTCCGGCGAAGCTTTTTGTGGGACCCAGTGGAGGATGAATGATGAGAAAAAAAGCCTTGAGAAGATGAAGAGGAGTGAGAGGATGTTGGGTGTGTGTGGGGAGCGATAGAGGCGATGAAAAAAATGTAATTGGACAGACCGAGAAAGGTTCGAAGATAAGTTGTTAGTGACTCATGGAGCAAATGTGAATAAGAGTATTTGTGCGTGTGTGTTTGTGTGTGTGTGTACGTGCGAGTGTGTGCGTGTGGGTGTGTGTGTGTGTGCGTGCGAGTGTGTGCGGGTGTGTGTGTGTGTGAGTGCGTGTGTGTGTGCGTGTGTGTTAGTGTGTGTGAGTGCGTGCGTGAGTGAGTGCGTGTGAGAGTGAGAGTGT